>APFE030723944.1:2718-42705 GCA_000404065.3 Pinus taeda
CCACTCGAATGAGGAACCCTTCTTTCTTGCAAGTTTATCAGCCAAATAGACTTTTGGTTCTGATACCAGTTGTTATGAAATTATATATTACGGAGCAATGGAACACATAAAATATTGCAAAAATATAAACACAGAAAATGCATAAAACAAGAGAGACACAGATATATGTGGTTCACCCAGTTTGGGCTACGTCCACCCCAAACATCCAGTCCTTCCTTTCTATTATCTAGCAAAATGAAGAGACACAACCTACAGCAGATCCATAGTAATATCCTCTATTTTCTCTCACAGTCTCACCTGTCTGCTTCTCGCTCGAAGAATACACATATATTACATAGACTCAATACAATGCCCTCATACAAAGAGAGGGGTTGCCTTCTAGGGAAAAAAACCCTAAACTAAACATAAGTTCTACCATCAGATCATCTGCCTAATGAACGGCCTAGATTGACTAGAAATTACTATATTTGTACAAGGCAATTTTACATCTATTTTTAGCTTCGGGGGCACTGCCCCTGAGCCCCTGCCGAGGGATCGGTGGCCCATAGACCCCCCAATTGGGGAGGATTGGCCCCCCCGAACCCCCGCGGGGGGGACAAGTCCCCCCCGCATGGAGGGGTGTACAAACTTCTTGGGGTATACATCCAGTTGAAACAAAGACCTCTGAACAGTCATGCTCCACACACAACACTTTCCAACTCGTTAAAGTAATGGGAAGTGCCATCCATCCTATATATTTTAATCCTTTTCGGACCTAAGGAATTATCTCATGAAAAATTTTGAGCGCTTGTCTTTTCGGCTCGCTAAAGTGATCAAAAATTCATCCCTTTTGTATTATTTTATCCTTTTTTGGACTAAAGGGATTATGCTATGAAAAAGAACTACTGGAGTT
Source organism: Pinus taeda (assembly GCA_000404065.3). Classification (NCBI taxonomy): domain Eukaryota; kingdom Viridiplantae; phylum Streptophyta; class Pinopsida; order Pinales; family Pinaceae; genus Pinus; species Pinus taeda. Next base: position 3,611 of record APFE030723944.1, read on the forward strand.
TACTTTTTGTCCCTTTTCAATCTCTCGAAACATGAAAAGGACCGAGTTGTATTTTCGTTAAACTCGTTAAAAAGATAGCGACAAACTTGTCCACCTAGACAAGAATAAGTTTCATTGTCGCTAGGCTCGCTAAAACATAGCGACAGGTTTGCCTGAAGGGTAAATTATAGAACAAGCATATGTTACCCTCCTCAAGCTTGACAAAAATAAAGAGGTACTGGTCAGCAATGACTGGGGAAAAAGGGAAGAAAACTTGAAGAATTTTGTGGTAGCAGGTCACTCTTGAACATGACACTTTCACTCCATCGTCATGATTGAGTCGGGTTGGGTCATTTCGTTCACTGGTCATATCATCATTGGTCTTCCACACCATCCATCTTTTGGGGTTAACGCCACCAATCCATCTCAGTGTTGCTGATATGTTCAAGAGAAGTCATTTAGTTGAGAAACCACCATCCAGTTAATGCCTCATCCACTGCAATAACTTCACCCTCTAGTTTCCATGACCACCATTCCTGAACCTTGTGTGGTCAGATTGTTTTCACCTCCAGAAAATCATTTTCTTCATTTCGTGTCGTAGATGTGTGATACATTAAGGCCCTCCTATGACAAGTCACTTCTTGTCGACATCATCTCATTATCCAAGAAGTTGACTTAGAAACAACCCTTTCAATACTTTGAAGCTTGCATCTCTCAATGGCAAGTTCCTCACTTCTAGTGATAGGTTGACATCAATGGCCTTCGGCTGAAAGATTTTGCTTGGTGTTCGACATCAGATCATATATTAACATCACGTGAATTGTACTGTAGTACCTTGGGGGTCATAATAATTATCGGTGATTCCTCTCACGTCTGTTAACAACCCACATTATTGGCTAGTAATCAGGTGATGTCTTTCCATGTTTGACTTCAGAACATCTCTTCACATGGATCGACTTGTACATCGGGCGAAGGTTGAACAAGTTTGAAGACCTCGTATCTAGTTTCATCCATCTAGGCCGTGATATATTTAGGGACATAAAGACATCAAATGTACACAGAAGCTGAACAGATAGTCATCCAAGCCAGGGATGAGGACTTCATATATAAAGAATCATCAGTCTATAACTACAGACGATTATCTATCCTATGTACATAAAAATGAGTTTATAAAGTTGAGCATGGGAATGCCTGCCTCAAATAGATCATGAAAATTATATTATGATGATGATGTATTGTATTGAATCTTATATAGGTCACCTTCCAGTTTCAAAAACCTCAGATCCTCATGATAAAGCATTTCACCCAACATCAAAAGATTTACGACTTCATGCTTTAGGGGCAACTGTTACAAAAATATTTGGGCACTTCAAGCCCAATATTATATGTTGATAAACTAGGGCTCTTTAAACCCTAAAAGTGTTGTTTCATACCCTAAAGGATCATGGTCAACTGATTACATCATTCCCAAAAATTTCCACCTGAAAAACTATCCAGAACTGGCCAAAACAGGACCATATTGACTGCTCCATTGTTAGGGTGCAATGCATACTGACTCCTACACTAGCCGGGTGTCATGCATATTGAAGAGGCCTTCTATAGGGTGTGATGAGTGAGGATGGACAAATGTCCAAGACAATTTTCTAAGTGGATGCTCATGGAATCTTCTAGAAACTTCTCTTATGACACTTGCCTCTTTGAATTCACCTAGGTATGAGTAAGAGATACAAGAAATCTCCAAGTGGAACCAAAAACAACAAGTGGAATGAAAATAATCAAAAACCCAGAGATGAATCACACCTTTGCACACATCTATAAATGGATCCCTCATCTGAGAGATCTAGAGGCCGAAATTTTGTAATTTGCAAGGAAGTGCTGATAGTTTGAGGTTGAGAAAGGGCATTGTATTGTTGAATTGATCTTGCTTTTCATGAGGTGAAGAGGGCTTTGATGCTGGGAGGATGATGTTGGATCAGACAATTGGTTGTTACTTGTGAATTCCATTGTATGTTCATTGTATTTCTAATTCTGAAGTGCTTATGATATAATAGATTGAGATGCTTTGATGGTGTTTTTTTATTTTGTCTCTATAGGTATTCTCTAAGCGGGATAAGTAGGAGAGGAGTTGCAAGTTCTGTCAAGGTGGAGAGAGATCAAGCAATGAGTTAAGTAGAAGATCTCGGTTGGTTCCTTTGCCTCTCAGTTATCTATCATACATAGAGGAAATCCAAAATTTCTTTGATTGTTTGTTTCTAGGATAGCTGCCAATCCTAGAGGGCTAGGAGATTGAAAAGACACTAGCTTTCTTGGAAATAGCTGGCGCAGAATCAACAGCTGGAACAGATAGTAGAGGAAGCATGTCGTCGTGCCCCGGAGCTAGAAATTGTGATAGACCTACCAGTAGGAGTGCGAATTCACATATTGGCTAGTAGATTCCATGAGGCAAACGAGGAAGCAATGAGGATACAACTGGACCTCAACCTTCATATTGTCGAACTACGATTAAAGGAACAGCTATCCATGCCCCCAGAAGTTAGGGAAAAGTGCGCTAGCGCTATCCAAAAGGGGTTGGAAGAAATAGGATAGGCAGTGTAGGACTGTCCTATAATGCTAGAAGAATCCCTCGCAATCCTCACTTCCTTACAGGAGGGCCCCACCATACAACTCCTAGAAATAGAAGCGTGGGAGCTCCAAGTGTAGTATGATAGTGTGCCAAAAAAATGTAGACAGTTGCCCTGACTCAATGGTTAGCGAAGCTACAACAAGCAAAGGCATTGAAGGAATAGGTGGATGCCGTGCGACAGAAAGAGGCAATACTTAAAATGTGCATCCAGTTGTGGATTGATGAGACCTTCTACATCACTGCCGATATCGAAGAAAAGCTCGCACAAATGAAGGTGATGCATGCCTCAAGGTAGGGATCTGCCACTGATAGCGAGCATTCAACAAAAAGAGTAGAGCAGATCCAATAGATAGTAGAAGAGTGCACTGCGGATCTTTGCACAACACAATCACAGTTGGAGGGGCTTTGTGCCAAGATCACCACACCAATAAAGTGACTTGGGATGAGTCACGATGATTGTGTTGGGGGCCTATTGGGCATGGGATCCCCTGCAATAGGTTTTGGGGCTTAAAGCCTGAGTTTTGGTCAATTGTATTGTAAGACTTCATGAAGTATGGGCACGGAGTGAGAAAGTCTAGGATGAGTCATAGGGTTGTCCGCCCTAAGATTTGTAAAATAATGTAAAGTTGCGTTGGCCTACCCATGGTCCATGGACCATGGGATTGTATAAATAGGGCGAGGCTCTAAGTGTAAAGATAGTTTTTTGGAGGAAAGCAAGTAATAGATAGATGTGAGGGCATGGTTAGAGGATAGAAGTGGTCCTCAAGTGTATTGGGTCATAGTAGTAGGAAGGGGCTCTACAGTTGAGTGCACAGAAGCCTAGTAGAGTCTGTAGCTAAGTGCCCAGGCGCCTACAGCTGAGTGCGCAGGGCGAAGTTGAGTCTGTAAGTGGAGTTGTAATTGAAAAGGAATACTAATAAAGATAAGTTTTGATTCAGAATATTGTGCATCTATGTTTCTTTTTATCTTTATGCATTTATACTGTTTATGATTACATGCACTCACCTGAATGTTGAATGAAGTAATAAGAATATTTGGTCGTAACAAGTTAAGTTAAGCACTAATATAATAGCGAAGTAAGAATAGAGATCAGGGTAGTACTTTCTTCGTGTCCTTATAGAGTTGTGCGAAGGTGGTGGAATAGGTTGCAAAGGATAGACAGCTACGTGGAGTAGCACAAGCGTAGGTTTGAACCGCAAACCTCCGAAAACTACATCAAGACATCCCTAGGGTGCAAAAACCTGGTTCCAGCACCCTCCCATACTACTTCGAGTGAGACCTCAGTTTATGCTCTGTGAACTATTGCTGAAAGTGCCAGTAGTACCAGGATTTTCTTGGCTAAATCACTTCCGAACCTAGGTCAGGCCCCACTAAGCTAACAGATGGATTGACCATAGGTCAACTACCCCTACCCTTTTTATAGGTTTCCCTATAATGGTTTCTAAATACAGTCTTGATATCCTCATAGGGTAACTAGTCTATGTCCCCTGCTGCTAACAAGTGTAGGTGTTGGCTTGAGGGGGCCTGACCTAGGTTCAATGTTAATTATAAAAAAAAATCCCTACACTACTGGCCCTCTCGGCATCAGCTCACGGAGCACGGACCAAAGTATCATCCAAAGCAGTATTGGGGGATGCTGGAACCATGTTTCCACACCCTAAGATGGTCATGATGTTGTTTTATTCCCTTCATTCCTGCCTTTATGCAGGTTACTTTTCTCTAGGGCTTGGCAGATGAGCCCTCTATTTCATTCTTCAATACCTCCATGAAAGGGTACAATTGACCTTCATGCAACCCTAACCCTCGATCTAGAAACTTTCACACTGCTAAGGCAACATACCGTGCAGATTCCTTAACTAATCTAAGTGTCTTACTTATCTTATTAGATACTCACAGTTAGCATTGTGTAAGCAAATATTATTATATGCGTTCAGTTATCTAACTTAATCATACACATTTGTGCATAACATAAACATTATAAAGGAAATTAATACATAAAATGATAAGATGCATTAATCAAAACAACGACAAAGAAATTGCAGAATCCTTCTATTTATTAATATCTTCCAAGTGATTACAGACTCTATCCACCCTATGCACACAGCTGCAGGGGTCCACGCACTCAGTTGTGGACTTCTACCGTAGGCCTCTACACACTCAGCTATAGAGCCTCTACCTATGCTATGACCTGAAACTTAGACTTCTTACTTTAGAGCTATGACTCTCTTACCTTGCCTTATGTCTCTTCAAAACTACTTAGAGCTTAGGTCTTTTTATCCAATCCCATGGTCCGTGGACCATGGGTAGATCTCTTACAACTGACTTTACTTTACAAAACTAAGGGCAGACAACCCTTTATGACTTATGACATATACACACTCTGTGACCACAAAATGTGGAGTCTTAACCATTTTATTACAAAATTTGACTCAATCATGGGATTTTAGCCCTAGAACTTTCCTTTGGGGGATCCCATTGCCAAGAGGCCCCAAACAAAAACATCGTGACTCACCCTTGATTCACTTGGTAGGTGTGAAGATATTTATGCGAAGCTATTCTAGATCGACCCAAATGACCCCAACTTTGGTCGTGCACTGATTTTCCACCTGCTTTGCATTTGTTATCACCTAGATTGATGTGAGGTTGAAGGGAGGCAATGCCAAGGTAACCACAAACCAAGCTTAGCCAAGTAGCTAGCCCTACTAGGCTGGGAGATGGCTCTCTCTGTAAGGATCTCAGTGAAGATGACTGAATCAAGTAAAGGATTTTAGGCTAGGTATAGTAGAACAAAATTTTTGATTGGATTTTGTAGGGGTTTTTCCAGATCAGGAGGAGCTGGGCAGTTTAGGTCTGGAAAATTAGGTAAAAATTGTAGGGTGTTCTATGGGGCAAGGTAGGCATAGGCTTTAGCACTCTTGGGCTTGATGGGGTTAGATTTTTTAGACTGGTGAGAAGCTAAGAAAGGCATGTGAAAATCATGGATCCTTCCTGGACTACAGAAAACATGAAATGGTGAATGGTTTCTAGAGCACTGATCCAATAGATTCTACCTATCAAACTGGAATTCATGAAATGATTTATGGCATACATAAAACATATAAACATATAATAGCAGAAGAAGAAACTGTACTAGAACTCCATACCACAGGGATCCCATAAAAATAACTACAATTCTTATTAATTTCCTGCCAAACTACTTACAGAGGTGTACAATCAAGCTCTGAGCATCCACACTGAGTCCAACTAGTAAAATGACTGAGAAACTACATGGTGTAGGCCTAAAACCAAATAATCCTAGACTCATGGATCAAATCCATGAGAGGAGGAGCAGTTTCACAAAAGGCTGAAATAATAGCTAAAGACTAGGGTGGTCAAACTGACTCATCCCTAATATGAAGCAAACTAATTCATTACATGCCACTTAGGCTATTCATTTGATGTATCTACCCTAGGTAACAAAAACACACTTCAATTACATCATAATTATGAATTACATCAGTGAAAAATCAAAATCCCACAAGTGAAAAGTATTTTTTGAGAAAAATAGTGAAAAATTTGGTTATCTATCAAATGCGTAGCGCCAGTGTCAAACGCGCAACCCCTGAAGGAAGTGTGCAGATCCATCTTCAGGGTGAGTTTTGACTGCCTTCTTAGTGTCCAAATCTAGCTTAGGATAGCTCATTGGAACGCGTATCCTGTCTATTTTTTAAAAATGCCCCTAGTTTCCAAATTGAGTTTTATTTTCCTCTCCAAAACTACAATCTCCCAAGACTGCTCAAACGTGCAGCACCTGGCTCAAAAAATAGGCAGAAACATAATTTTTAGGTGGTCTTTTTCCTTTTCCACCTAGTAGTTTTGACTTTCAAATCTGGAAACATGTTTTTCTTGACTGTAAATGGTATTCTAAATCCAATGGTGGTGGCCATTCCTCCAAAAGATGCCCCAAAAAAGTGCACAATGCCCTAGGAACTGTGCGTTTGACCAAGGGACTGATACAAAAATTACCTGGAGAGAACAAGAAATACCCAAAAGAAAAAAATTGAGCTCAGGGTCTTTAAAAATGGTTGACATAGCTGATGTTAAAGGTGACTAAGCATGGATTGAAGCCTCCACCAATAGGTCAAGCTTGTCTTTCTCCTTCTGATGAGTTAAGGCCTCAATTTTTGGATGAGCCCTTTTGAGCTTGTCTCTAGTAATTTTTTTTCTCATGGCATAGTATTTCGCCATTCTCCTTTGAACCTTCGTATCTCTATTAGCTTTAGCTAACAAGTCCTCAAGATGAGTGTTAGCCCTCTGAAGTCAATATTCCAGGTTCTCCTTCACCATTATGCCAAATTATTCATTTAAGGTGAGTTGGTTGGTAAGTTGAGCTTCTTTTTCTCCTTCAGGCTCCAAAGCTCGCTTTAGGCCTCTATTCCTAGGCCTCCTCTCGGGCATTGTTTCCTCCATGGGCTCACCATAGTCACCATATGCTTCCACAAGTTGGATTTTAGTCTTTTCAGCTTCCCTTTTAGCTTTGATGAGCTGCAATCCATAAGCTCATGCTTTGTCTCCATTTGCCTATTTTCCTGTTCATAATAAGATGTTGGCATTATGATACATATGTTGTACTTGATGGCAACCCACTCATCTCAGACGATAAATTATAGTGCAGCAAAGTTATTTTCTGGTTCACGGAATTTCATGCAGAGAAAAGTTCCTTTCACGCAGAGAAAAGTTCACACACTTTCATGCAGAGAAAAGTTCCTTTCATGAAGAGAAAATTTCACACACGTTCATGCAGAGAAAAGTTCGCGCACTTTCATGGGAAATCTTATGGTTGGTTCATGGTATTAGTCCGACAGTTTTTGTTCCTATGGTTTTGGTCTGTGGTATTGCATCCAAAAGTGTTGATCCCAAGTATTGGGTCCATGGTATTGAATTGTTATGGTTTTTGGTCCGTGGTATTGTGGAAGGCCTAAGGCTATAAAAGAGGAAGGAGATCATTTGGCAAGGCATCTTCTGAATTATTGAATATCTGATAAAGTGCTAGATCTGGAATACTGTGATTGGGTTATGGTGCAGATCTGGATCTGAATGAAGAAGGAACTTGAGTGCAAGGAGAAGGATAAGTTCTATTGATGGGTCAAAATCTTAAGGCTGGAATAGTGGTATCTCTATATGATTTTGATCTGTGATATGTGGCGCATGCTTGATCTGTAAATTTGATAATCTGGGTTAACTAATATTTGAATGTTTGAAAGAATGAATTTATAGATCTATACGCAGGTTCAGTGAAGTAGCGTACATCTCTTGATTTATGTTCTAGCTGCCTCTGTTTATTGCTACAATGTTCTGGGTTCATAAGTGGGGTGTGATTATTGTTATTATGATTTGGGTACAATCGTCAGAGAAGTGTTTATTTTGATTCAGTTTTGATTGGTGAAAAGGTGATTGGTTGATGCAGAAATTCTTGATGTTTGATTGATTTTATTTGTGGATCCAGTCTGAAAATTTATGAAACGTGGTCCCTGGAAGGAAGAGAAGGTTGTAGTCTTCTGCAGGTAGCAGCCTGCGTACTAGTATTTCAACTAGTACAAGAACTAAGGGGGTTGTAGCTCCCTTCCAGGAGAAGCTAGAAAACGAGAGAGGGTTGTAGCTCTCTGCAGGTAGCAGCCTGCATATTGGTAAATGACTGCACCAGTACAGAATCATTGTAAAAAGAAGTTTTTAATTGAAAAGATAGAGACATACTGTAGCAGGTGGTTTTCACCCACATTAGGTTTCCACCTTATATCTTGTGTTCTTGTGTGTGATTGTCTTCTGCTCTATTTTTCTGTTCCTAGTTACTGTTTATATGATCCTAATGCATAAATTAATGTTCAACATCTGTAGAATATTTTAAATTATAAGTCTATATGGTATACGTGGGTTGCCTTATCTGTAGTTGCATATATATGCGGTTTTCTCTAATTGAAGTATCATATACGTTCTAGGTTTGAAAAAGAAAATAATTGACCAGATAATACTGATTCACCCCCCACCCCCCCTCTTAGTATTATTTCCAACATAAGATATATGTATTTTTCTCTTTGTAGTTTCACCTACAACTCACCTATCAATGCTTCTTTCTCTTTGAGGATCATTTTAGTGTTTTCATTTTCATCTTCCTCATCTAAGTTGCTAAGTCAAAATCTTGCTTAGTTTCATGGGGGTCTTCTTCCTATTTTTACATTTCTGTTTCAACCATTTTTTCCTTTCCTTTCTATACTTGCTTTGCTGATGAAGAGAGTAAGGCCCCTCCCACAATCTATGGGGCAAACACTTGCCTATTTCTTCTCTGATAGGTGCGCACCATAATACCTAAATTAGTCCCTCCGAGCTTGCTGCTTTGACCCTGACCACCTTGTTCTTTGTCACTTTCCTCTTTCCTGTTAGACGAAAGAATAGGTCCATGGAACAGTGATAATGGGAGTGATCGTGGATGAGATGACGATGGAATGCCTTCAACGTTTTGAGTTGAAACTTGAGTGAAAATGGGGTTAGCTATAAATGTACTCCATGCAATGTTAAGTTCTTTAAGGTGATAAAGAACTATGATATTTATGAGGGAATGGTGAAATAAGCTTTTCATTTGATCTTTGTATTCCCTTTTTTGGGCAATGTAGGCCATCTTCTCTACACTCCTGAAAAGATAGTAGGGTATATTGGGCATTTTAACCCTAATAAAATCCATAAGTAATCGGATATGGTAAGAATAGACCCTAGAGAATGTACCCTGACATGAAAAATACTTCATTATAATCCTCATCATAGGTGCATATCTCTCAAGGAGGTATGAGAATGGGAAATAGCTTTTTCTTTCACCTTTGTACGTAGGTTAGATGTATGGATCACAAAAATGTGTTTCTATTTCACCCTGCTTGAACCATTTTTCCCCAACGTCTGGAATCCCGGTGCCAGATGATATGATGGTAGCAGACAATGTGAATTTTATGCCTGCAAGAGTGACTTGGTTATCTTGAATTTTGGTTATGAAAAGCCTAGTCAACTAAGGGTGGTACTAGACTATTTGGACCTACTCACAAAACTCAAAACATCCTAACCATTTGCAGGATTTCACTGTCATAGGAGAAGGTAGGAGCTCTTGGAGATCTATAGGCTCAAACCTGTTGATTTTCCCTCCTTTATGTGGCCTTCTCTGCTCCATGTTTCCCTCTCTGTTTGATCCCTCTTCTTCATTGTGTGGCCTATATCCTTCATTAGCCATGGTCTCTTTGTTATGAAACCCTAAGTAAATGGTAGGGGAATGCAAATGTTTAGGAAGGAAAAAAGAAAAGGGAAAGGTAGATGGGAGTCTTATGGGTGTAGGGATAAAGGTCTCTAAAAGGGGATATAGGGTATTGATCAGGTATATTTTGGAAAATGGGAAGCTTTCTTGCAAAAATTATGGTTTAGGAGAAAAAATAGGGTTTTGAATGTGAGACTAACACCAATCTTCATTTCATTCTTCAAACATTGAGGAAATAACTTTTGGGAGAGGAAAAATGATGTTTTGAAGAGGATACTTGTTTTAAGGCTGAGGAGGTATTAGGAAAGTTGAAAAAGAAATATGGGCAAAACTATCCAAATGCGCGACTCCTAGAGGAAGTGCATAGCACTTCTGCAGAGTGCGTAGCACCTTAAGGGAGTGTACAACGCCTGGAGGGAGTGTGTAGCGCCAAGATGAAATGCGCAGTGCCTCCACTGTTTCTGCTGATTCGACCTCAAATTGTAAAAAACACCATTGGGGTTTGCTCAATGTGGGTTAAAAGGGAAATAAAGAAGATATGAAGGCAAGAAGATATTTATACACCCTTGAATTTAATCTTTAGCTCCTCAAACTCCCTTTGCTAATGTTTTTTTGTCACTTTCACCTTTTCATTTAATTTCTCTTGATTTTCTGACCCTTTCCTTTTTTGACAAGTCAATGATTGCTCAATTTGACTTGAATTTTGTAGTGTTTGTTTGTCTTGCAGCAAGGAGAAATGCTCTGGTGTAGCTGAGATCCATTATTAAATATAGGAACTTAACATTACATATGAAATACAAATAAACTTAAAATACTCTGTTTCAACCTCAAAAACATGTTTTTGAGGTGAAAATTACATTAGGTTAAAAAAAATAATAACTCTGTAGTTTATGACTTCCAAATCATCATGCTTGTTTTGTCATTCATCCTCATACCGTTATTGACCTTTATTTACCTTTTAACATGAAACTTTTGACCTTGGTTGAATGAAATCATGACTGCAAATTGATTATGAAACCATCACTGAAGACAATCTGAAGAAGGATCAACACGTATACTCTATGAGGGAAAAATTTAGATTTTTTCAAGAGAAAACAACCATTAATTGATTAGTATATCATGACCTAATAGAATGATGCAAAATTTTCAGTATGGGACCCCTAAAATGAACATGGAAAGAGTGAATTTTAATCCCTGATGGAAGTATGCAGATACTGACACTAACATTGGCCTTATTGGGGATGGCAGCTCCTTAGAGGTGTCAAGAACACTAAATACCAAGTTCCTCATCCATTGGGCAATACGGTCAAAACCAAAAAAAAAACTGAAAAATGACTCAATACAACTGAATGCCAACTCTCAACCAAACTGACTCAAAACTTGACTATAAACAAAATCGACCAAACTTGACACTAATAATTTAAAATTTATAGCCTTCACTTCGAGCCCCAAGCTCAAATGACAGTGTACTTGAAATTTTGCAAGGAAACTCAAATTGGTATATATAATGAAGGTGTAGTAACTTCAGGAAACAACCTTAAAAGTAGTAATGCTTCAAGAGCCTACCATTCAATGGCCCTCCTAAACAATCCTACCCATCCATTTCCTTTAACAAAAAGGAATTTTGTCCTCGATAGACTGAGATTTTGTACGGTCCTTTCCATAGATTGCTAAACTTATCATGCTTTGACTTTTCCTCATTCCGTGCATCCCACCGCAACACTACATCCTCTACCTGGAAATTTTTTGCTTTGGTTTTGCAACTAGAAAGTGTTTTGGGAAACCTCTTTCCTTGTTTATTGAAGGTGAATCATTTGAATAATTTTGTGCTGAATAACATCCTCTTCATTGCTAGCTTCCTGTAGTAGTCTCATGACGAGGACTACAAGTGATGTAGGAAATACCATATCAGTACCATAAGCCAACTCAAAAGGTGACATATATATGGATTTCTTACTGCTCACTCTATCGGCCCATGAGGCATTAACAAACTTTCAATGTCAATTCTTCTTATTTGCCTCCAACATTTTCTTGATTATATTCACGAAGGACTTATTTGACAACTCACCAATCCATTTCCATGTGGGTAGTATGTTGTGGAATGACCCAATGTAATATTGTACTTGTTGTAAAACTCCACCATCTTCTTGGACTTAAATGCTTCTGCATTATCTGTTATGATTTTGTGAGGACAACCAAAATGATACAAGATATTAGATTCTAAAAACGGGATAATTACCGTATCCATAGCCTGCCTTGTCAGAATAGCCTCAATCCACTTGGTGACGTAATCGGTAGCTGTCAAGGTCCATCAGTGTTGTGCTGATGATATAGGATGGATTTCCCCTATGGAATCAAGTCCCACTACTCGAAAGGTGCACTTACTTCAACTGGTTTCAAAGGAAGAGGAAGAAACTTCCCTTTTCCTTGAAAAACTTGGCATTCATGGTAGCTCATCACTGTCTTATACAAATCTGAAAATAATGTTGGCCAATAATATCCTGTTCTCAACACTTTGTTAGCTGTTGTTTTCCAAAACAATGACCGTCACAATCACCTCTATGAAAATCATGCATTACCTATTGAGCTTCATCTTCAACCAAACAATTAATAAGAACCCCTCCCAGATCTTTCCAATAAAGAGCACTATTTAAAATGCAGAATTTTGCAGATTTGAGTTTTAGTGATCTACCTTTGCTTCTTGACATTCTAGGAGGTGGTGAAATATGTTGAAGAACATAAACTATATCAAAATACCATGGTGATTGGAGAAACATTTCTGAGACTTGAATGAGCGAGCCACCATCTTCATCCTTTGCCATTGCTGCAATTATGAGATTTATGTCCAAAGGATGCAGATTTGATTCTACCATCAATTTTGCTAAGCCATGTCCCTTGATTAGTCTAGTGGGTTTAATCTCTAGATCATATTCCAACATTGCTTTTATCCACTTACCTCTTCTTCCCTCTAGATCAGTTTGCATCAGAAGATCCTTTATTGCTGCATTAGGAACATATGCTATGGTATGTGAATGCAGAATGTACACTATGAAATCCTTCAATGCTTTTATGAGAGCCAGTGCTTGTTTTTCAATGATATTATACTACAAGGCAACATCTTGAATAGTCCTACTGAAAAAAGAAATGGGTTTCTCAATCTGATCTCTTTTTTGCATCAATACCATAGCCATGGTGTGCTCAGATGCAAATGAAAATATAGTGAAATCATTAGTGTAATCAAGACTAATCAAGGTTGGGGCTATCATCAAAGCGAACTTTACCAAATTGAATTACTTCATGGCATCCTTGGTCCATTTCACAATGATGTCCTTTTTCAACATATTAGTCATTTCACGTAAACTTTTAGCCAAATTGGGTATAAATCTACATTACATAAGAAATTCATCTTACCATTGAAAGCCTGAATCTCCTTTTTGTTGCACGAAAAGTCTATATGCTAAATTGCCTCCACCCTTGAAGGATCAATGTAGATACTGTCTTTAGAAATGATATGACCAAGGAGTTCACCCTCATCCATGGAAAAAATACTCTTCTTGGGGTTGAGAGAAATCCCGAACTTTCTACATTTCTGAAAGGCAACCCTTAAGTGGTGCAAGTGTTCATCATCAGAACCAGAAAATACCGTCAAATCATCTAAATAAACAACCAATAAAACATCCTTATCATTAGCAAAAGTGATTTCCATCTCTCGTTGGGAAATGGCTCCGACATTCCTCAATTCGAATGGCATTTTGGCATACTAAAAAGTTCCCGAAGGTGTTGTGAAGGCAGTTTGGTCTTGGTCTTTTTCATGCACCAATATCTGATTATAACTTAAGTAACCATCGAGTAGTGACATCTGTGATGCTCCAACTACTTTTTGCAGAATATGATCCATCTTTAGAAGTGGATAATTATGCTTTAAGGATACTTTGTTGAGGTTTCATAAATCTATGCACAACCTTATTTCCCCAGTCTTCTTTTTTACCGGGACCAAATTTGAAATCCAATCAGAAAATCTGATTGGAACAATGATGCCAGCTTTGAACAATCTATTCACCTCTTTCTCGATGGATGGCAATAGCTTTGGATTGATCCTTCTCAACTTCTGTTTGAAAGGCTTTTGATCCGACTTGATAGGAATAGTATGCTGAATTATATCCTTGTCATACACCTTCAAATCTGAATAATCCCATGCAAACACATCAGAAAATTCAGAAAGTAATATAACATATTGGGTGTTTACCTCAGGAGACAATGATTTTTGATAGCTTTACAAGCTTGGGCTTGTCAACTATTTTGAGATTGACATATTCAACTCCTTTGTCGGTAGGAACCAAGCTCGGTTTCCTTGCAACATCATCTTGATCAAAAAGCTCCTCTAAAGGTATGATACCTATAGGAATAATGTTATCCTTCAGCTGTAATACCTCCATCTAATTCACCTCAATATCTTGTTCATCAGTATCACAATCATCATCAATGGAAGCATTCTTGAACTTTCCTTCATTCTGCAAAAATGCATTGATTTCATTATCATCCCAAAACACTTGCCAATACCCTAAATTATTTGGAACAATAGGCCGATGTTTGACATGAATTTCAAACTTGTTGCTAAAGTTCATTAGGATCTTCAAATTTCTTTCCACAATGGCAAGTGAACCTACAATAATGTTTTGAGTCTGGGGTACTGCTATCAAGGTATATTCAAGAAACATTCTCAAAATGTCTAGGACTTCATTTCTGTAGGCTCTCATCTGCGGATGCTTTACATGATACTCTCCCTTTACCTGTTTGATCACTGGCTCTGTATCACCATAGATAGAAATCCCTTTTGCATTTAGTTTCTTCAAAATTTTAAGACCTGTAATCAAAGCCCCATACTTTGCTTCATTGTTAGAGCAATCAAAATCCAACTTGTAAGAACATACTCTAACATTACTTGGGACTATGGTAGGCTAGAAAGCAGGGTTGTGAATCCAAATTCCTATACTAGCACCATCCTTACCCACAACACCATCGAAGTCCATGCTCCAAAGGCTGGCTTCATCTTCTAGATGCTGAAATTATGTTTCCTTCTCTACCTTACCTTGGCTGATTACTTCATTTTTCTACTCTTCACTGACCTTTTACTATTGTGTAGACTTCTCAGAAGAACTTACTGCTTTTTCCTTTTCCTAATTAAGGACTGCCCTAAGATTTTTGGAAATTTCTAGTACATCATTTAATCCACTATTAGAGTACAAAAAAAATGATTGTAAATCAGTATGTACATGATTTATTGGTTGATTCACAGCCTTCTCTTTACTAGTGATCATGTATTTCATTTTCTTCTCCCATTATAACTTCCTCAATTGACTGAAAACAGGAATGGTAGCATAAGAGAAGTCAAGTTGTAAATTTACCTTGAGTTTAGCACCCCACGATCTAGATAATAACATACTAAATTGAGGTGGAATATCAGCAACAACCACATCCATCAAAATATTTTTGGCTAGAATTTGACCTAAAGACACTACCAGATCTTTGATAAGACCAATGCAACAAACTCTACCAAAGTCAAAGGAGTACAAATCATGAAATTTCTAGGTAATATCCAAGCCCAACTTCTCCATAATGGCTTTAGGCATCAAATTATGAGAAGCTCCAAAATCAAACATGGCATTATGGAGAATGTACTCATGTAATCTAAGACTCAGATAAAAGGGAGAAACTTCACTATCTTCAGGTTGACCTTCTATGGCTAGACCAAAAATGAGTTCAAGATGATCATCTTTGACATTTACCATGTCTGACAAAGGATCTATTTGAAAATTTATATATACATTGTGTTTATAATTGCTATTATTTACCAACTCAGTCAAAGGAATGGACCCTTTTAATTTAGAAATTTCACTTTGTAAATTAAAGGATGAAACTTTTTCCACCTCTTTGACAGCAATGTCCTTCTTCTCTACTTTCTCTTTCACTGCATTTTGCTAATTGTTCTTCTCGTTTGCAATGATATTTGTTGATGGTACTTTGTTGGAACTCGAATCGACAGGCTCTTTCCCTTTCTTATGAATGTTTGAGGAGTCATTCTTCAATTGCAGATCCTTTATTTTTTGAATGGGATTGATTGGTACATCTCTGCTCCTCAAAGAATATTGCCTCTGCTGTGCTATCAAAGCATTCATATAACCTCGCTGATAATCATCAGACTCAGCCTCTAAAACTGCATCGTTTACTAATATGTAACCTTCATCCCTTTGAATGCATGGAACCTCTGCATATTCTTCATCTTTCGTTAGAAAATGCACATACCATCGATAGTGAAAAAATGGTTTGCTTCAATTACCAGATCATCGTCCTCTTCTTCTTCCATTCCCTGAACATAATTCTGCTACAAAGGAGTTCGGATCTGCTATTGTTGTGCTAGTTGGTCCGATGCCTTTTGTTCCCTCTACTCGATCCGGAATTAGGGCTACTGCTGTCCTCTAAAATTTGGATTCCTGATTGGTGTTTCAGGTCTATCTGTGATGATCAGCCAGTCAACCATGCTCTCCACTGTTCGAATCAACGTATTCATCTTGACATATGAGGTAGATGCTTCCTCCTTTATGATCGCTCTCTTTTCAGATCTCATTCTTGCTCTTTTGGCCAATAGATTTTCTTTTACACTTACAACATTTTTCTGCATGTCTTCTAGTGTGGTGGGATCACGTTGCTGTAACTGATATACCATATCAGTATCAAAACCATCTAGAAACTTGGGTAAAGCTAACCCCTTTGGTGGGCTAATGTTGGCCCTAATAGCATTATATACTACATTAAACCTCATGCAATAATATTGCACACTTTCACTGACATTCCTTTTAATATTTTCATACTCAGACAAAATTTGGAGTGGATTCTTCTTTACCTCCAACCGATCTAGGAATTGCCTATGTAGGATTGACAAAGTGGTGATAGAGGCTGTGGGTAAAGCTCTGAACCATTTTCGAACTTCACCTCCAAAGATTTGTACAAAAAATATCATAGTCGCATCTTCTATCTCTACCTCATGAAGGTCAAAGAAGTCATTCATTTTATCAACATGTTTCTGAGCTGTAATGTTTTGAGTGGCATCAAAAAGAGGTATTTTACTTTGGTAATCAACGGGCATATCACCAAGATTCTAAGGTAAAACAAAGGGTGCATACTAGGTAGCCATGACTCGATGTGGATTTGAAACAACGATTGGAATACTAGGGGTTGATGGAGTAGTTGATGTTGTAGTAGGGGTAATAGGTGTTTGATTGGATATGATAGGTTGAAGGGGTAGTGTAGTTATAAAGGGAGGTTTCGAATGAACTTCTAAGGTTGATGGGAATAATGATGAACTGAGGGTAGTGGATGATAGTTCAAACAACTCAGGGATATTAGCAGTAGTAAGGGATGATTGAGGATAATTTAGGATATGCTCATCAATTGACCATTTTCCTTTTGAATTTTGAGATTTGCAATAAACTCTAGGTCTAGAACTATACAATCAAGTGCACTTTCAGATTTTGTCCTAAATAGAGAAAGGTCAAACGACAAATCAAAAGGGAGATCTTCTAACAAAAACCAAGCTTTCGGCCAGGAATCTACTTTTATCGACGGTGTTAAGCTGACTGTACTTTCTTTTCTTTTGAGTCCTCTTGAAATTAATTAAGGATTATCCACTACTATGGTAGGATTTGGATTTGGATTGGCCCTAGTGTACTTTCTCGAAGCCAGTGTGCTCAAATTTCGAAGTTTTTTATATTTCTTTACAACTTTCTATTTCAGTCTAGTAAATCCTAAAGTCCATAATCCAAAGTTCAAGAATTTAAATGAAAGATATTACCGGGGTGATTAATCTTTCGTTCCCCAGTATGTTCACCACTATGTTATCACCTAGATTGACCTCAAGCTGAAGGGAGGCAATGTTAGGGTAACCACAAACCAAGCTTAGCCAAGTAGCTAGCCCTACTAAGCTAGGAGAGGGCTCTCTCAGTAAGGATCTCAGTCAAGATGACTGAATCAGGTAAAGGATTTTAGGCTAGGTATAGTAGCACAATAGTTTTGATTGGAGTTTGTAGGGGTTTTGCTGGATCAGGAGGAGCTGGGCAGTTTAGGTTTGGGAAATTAGGTCAGAAATGTAGGGTGTTCTATGGGGCAAGGTAGGCAGAGGCTTTAGCACTCTTGGGCTTGATGGGGTGAGATGTTTTAGATTGGTGAGAAGCTAAGAAGGGCATGTGACAATCATGGATCCTTCCTAGACTACAGAAAACATGAAATGGTGAATGGTTTCCCAAGCCAGAGCACTGATGCAATGGATTCTACCTATCAAACTTGAAAAGATTCAACTAGATGCAATGAAATGGTTGATGGCATTCATAAAACATATAAACACATAATCACAGAAGAAGAAACTGTACTAGAACTCCATACCACATGGATCCCATAAAATAGCTGCAATTCTTATTAATTTCCTGCCAAACTACTTACAAAGGTGTACAATCAAGCTCTGAGCATCCACACTGAGTACAACCAGTAAAATGACTAAAAAACTACATGATATAGGCCTCAAAAAAAGTAATCCTATCTTGAGGGGTTGAATCCATGAGAGGAGGAGCAGTTTCACAAAAGACTAAACTAATAGCTAAAGACTAGGGTGGTCAAACTGACTCATCCCTAATATGAATCAAACTAATTCATTACATGTCACTTAGGCCATTCATATGATGTATCTACCCTAGGTAACAAAAATAGACTTTAATTACATCATAATTATGAATTACATCAGTGAAAAATCAAAATCCCATGCGTGAAAAGCAGTGAAAAATTTGGCTATCTATCAAATGCACAACTCTAGTGTTAAACGCATAGCGCCTGAAGGAAGTGTGCAACACCATCTTCAGGGTGAGTTGTGACTGCCTTCCTGGTGTCCAAATCTAGCTCAAGATAGCTCATTAGAAAACTTATCCTGTCTAGCTTCCAAAAATGCCCCTAGTTTCCAAATTGAGCTTGATTTTTCCCTACAAAACTACAATCTCCCAAGACTCTCAAACGCGCAGTGCCTGGCTCAAAAAATAGGCAGAAACATGTTTTTTAGGTGGTTTTCTTCCATTTCCACCTAGTAGTTTTGACTTTCAAATTTAGAAACATAGTTTTCTTAAGTGTAAATGGTATTCTAAATCTAATGGTGGTGGCCATTCCTCCAAAAGATGTCCAAAAAAAGTGCGTGGTGCCCTAGGCATTGTGCATTTGACCATGGGACTGATACGAAAATTACCTGAAGTGAACAAGAAATGCTCAAAAGCAAAAAAATGAGTTCAGGGTCTTCAAAAATGGTTGAAATAGCTGATGTTAATGGTGACTAATAATGGAATGAAGCCTCCACCAATAGGTCAAGCTTGTCCTTCTCCTTCTAATGAATTAAGGCCTCAATTTTTGCAAGAGCCCTTTTGAGCTTGGCTCTAGCAATTTTGTTTCTCATGCATAGTATTTGGCCATTCTGCTTTGAACCTCTATATCTCTATTAGCTTTAGCTAACAAGTCCTCAAGATGAGCGTTAGCCCTCTCAAGCCAATATTCCCAGTTCTCATTCACCATTATGCCAAATTGTTCATTTAAGGTGAGTTGGTTGGCAAGTTGAGGTTTTTTTTTCTCTTTCAAGCTCCAAAGCTCGCTTTAGATCTCTATTCCTAGGCCTCCTCTTTGGCATTTTTTCCTCCATGGGCTCACCATAGTCGCCATAGGCTTCCTCAAGTTGGATTTTAGTCTTTTCATCTTCCCTTTTAGCTTTGATGAGCTGAACTTCCATAAGCTCATGCTTGGTCTCCATTTGCCTATTTTCCTGTTCATAATAAGATATAATGCATTTTTCTCTTTGTAGTTTCACCTCCAACTCACCTATCAATGCTTCTTGCTCTTTGAGGATCATTTTGGTGTTTGCCTTTTCATCTTCCTCATCTAAGTCCACTAAGTCAAAATCTTGCTCAGTTTCATGGGGGTCTTCTTCCTGTTTTTGCATTCCTGTTTCAACCATTTTTTCCTTTCCTTTTTGTACCTGCTTTGCTGATGAAGAGAGCAAGGGCCCTCCCACAATATGTGGGGCAAACACTTTCCTATTTCCTCTCTGATAGGTGCGCACCATAATACCTAAATTAGTCCCTCTGGGCTTGTTTCTTTGACCCTGATCACTTTGTTCTTTGTCACTGTCCTCTTTCCTGTCAGATGAAAGAACAGGTCCATGGAATGGTGATAATGGGGGTGATAGTGGATGAGATGATAATGGAATACCTTGAACATTTTGAGTAGAAACTTAAGTGAAAATGGGGTTAGCTATAAATGTACTCCATGCAAGGTTAAGTTCTTTAAGGTGATAAAGAACTATGATCTTTATGAGGGAATGGTGAAATAAGATTTTCATTTGATCTTTATATTCTCTTTTTTTCAGAAATGTAAGCCATCTTCTCAACACTCTTGAAAATATAGTAGGGTATATTGAGCATTTTAACCCTAGTAAAATGCATAAGTAACCGGATGTGGTAAGAATGGACCTTAGAGAATTTACCCTCATATGAAAAATACTTCATTATAATCCTCACCATAGGTGCATATCTGTCAAGGAGGTATGAGAAAAGGAAATAGCCTTTTCATTCACCTTTGTACCTAGGTTTGATGTATGGTTCATAAAAATGTGCTTCTATTTCACCTTGCTTGAACTATTTTTCCCCAACCTTTGGAATCCTGGTGGTAGATGATATGATGGAAGGAGACAATGTGAAGGTTATTCCTACAAAAGTGACTTGGTTATCTTGAATTTTTGTTATGAAAAGCCTAGTCAACTGAGGGTGGTACTAGAGTGCTTGGACCTGCTCACAAAACTCAAAACACCGTAACTATTTTAAGGATGTCACTGTCATAGCAGAAGCTAGGAGCTCTTTGAGATATGTCGGCTCAAATCTATGGATTTTCCCTCCTTTATGTGGCCTTCTTTGCTCTATGTTTCCCTCTCTGTATGATCCCTCTTCTTCACTGTGTGGTCTATATCCTTCATCAGCCATGGTGTCTTTGTTATGAAACCCTAAGTAAATGGTAGGGTAATGCAAGTGTTTATGAAGGAAAAAAGAAAATGGAAAGGTAGATGGGAGTCTAATGGGTGTAGGGATAGAGGTCTCTGAAAGGGGATATATGGTATTGATTAGGTATATTTTTGGAAATGGGAAGCTTGCTTGCAAAAATGAGGGTGTAGGAGAAAAGCTAGGGTTTTGAATGTGAGACTAACACCAATCTTGATTTCATTCTTCAAACATTCAGGAAATAACTTTGAGGAGAGGGAAAATGATGTTTTGAAGAGGATACTTACTTGTTTTAAGGCTAA
Source organism: Pinus taeda (assembly GCA_000404065.3). Lineage (NCBI taxonomy): Eukaryota > Viridiplantae > Streptophyta > Pinopsida > Pinales > Pinaceae > Pinus > Pinus taeda. The sequence goes on from APFE030723944.1 coordinate 24,857, forward strand.
GGAGGTATTAGGAATGCTAAAGAATGAATATGGGAAAAACTGGCCAAATGTGCAGCGCCTAAAGGAAGTGCGTAGCACTTCTATAGAGTGTGTAGGGAATGAAGGGAGTGCATAGCACCAAGAGGAAACGCACAACACCTCCACTATTTCTGTTGATTTGACCTCAAATTGTAAAAAACACTATTGGGGTTTGCTCAATGTGGGGTAAAAGGGAAATAAAGATATATGAAGGCAAGAAGATATTTATACACCTTTGAATTTAATCTTTAGCTCCTCAAACCCCCTTTGCTAATGTTTTTTGTCACTTTCACCTTTTCATTTAATTGCTCTTGATTTTTTGACCCTTTCCTTTTTTGACAGGTGGATGAATACTCAATTTGACTTGAATTTTGTAGTGTTTGTTTGCCTTGCAACAAGGAGAAATGCTCTAGTGCAGCTGAGATCCATTATTACATATAGGAACTTAAAATTACATATGAAATACAAATAAACTTAAAATACTCTGTTTTCACCTCAAAAACATGTTTTTAAGGTGAAAATTACATCAGGTTAAAAGAAATAATAACTCAGTAGCGTATGACTTACAAATCATCATGCTTGTTTTATCAGTCATCCTCATACCCTTGCTAACCTTTATTTACCTTTTAACATCAAACTTTTGGCCTTGGTGGTGAAACCCTAAGACCTAATGAAATCTTAACTACAGATTGATTATGAAACCATAACTGAAGACAATCTAAAGAAGGATCAACAAGTATACTTTATGAGGAAAAAATTTAGATTTTCTGAAGAGAAAACAACCATTAGTGGATCAGTATATCATGACCTAATGGAATGATGCAAAATTTTCAGTATGGGACCCCTAAAATGAAAATGAAAAGAATGAGTTGTGATCCTTGATGGAAGTATGTAGATACTGACACTAACAGTGTCTTCCACTGTCTTTTTGGTCACTGCACTTGTGTTGTTAGCCTAAAGCTTTTGTTGCGTTGCCTGTAGAGTCACAAGCTTGTCTTTGATATTCCTTGTCATTGCATAAGCCTCATCTAGCCAAGGCTTTAGTATCCCCTTGAGCACTTCTTCCTTGTGTAGTGTTGTGTCCACTTATTCCTTCAGCTGCTTGGCCTCCTACACCTTGGCTAGTCTCTGTGTCAGTGTGACTTTTTGCGCTATTCCCTTACCCTCATCGTAGCATTGTTGTAGCTCATGCACTTCCGTCTCTAGCCTCTCTACGTTGGGGTCCTCCTACAAGCTTTTCAGGACCTCAGATAATTGTTCAAAGAACTGCGTGTAGTCTGCTACTGCACTATCCACCATCATTAATGCTTATGTGATAGCGGTTGCCCACTGTTCCTTGAATTCTTGCGGGGTTGAAGGCTGGGCCTTCAACTACAACTCTATAATTCACAACTTCAACTCTAACTGAACCTGCAAAATCTCAGTCCAAGTGTCACGCACTCCTATGGCCAACTTGCGGATGCATACCTCAACTGGCTCCTCCTCCAGAATGGCCAACTCTGGGACCATTCTGCATGCCTCCTCAACGACCTCCAAAATGTGATTCCTCTGATTAGTTGCCTCAGTCTTAGCAGCGATGACAACATTCCTATATAGGGCCATCTTCTTGTTGTTGATCTATTGTTCACTGATCACCTAGAGGGCACGGTGCTCTCAGGGCCTTAGTTCAAAAGTTACTCCATCCTGCAAGAGGTGGAGTGCTTCGCATAGGAGCATTACCAGGTTTAACCCTACTCCTTTTATGGCACTAACAGTGAGCCTATTAGCCTCATTCTCTATGGTCAATGCTCCATCTAGAAGCACTATTACATTGGAGGCCTTCATGCATAGCATATTGGTAGCCTTTAAAATGCCAATAGCTAGGCTGGTAGACACCTTGCCAACCTGTGATGCACAGTTCTGCAACTCGTACAACCCTATCTAGATAGCCCCCAGGATGATTGTCTTTTATTGTTCAAATTGTTGTAGGGCCTCCATGGTGACATCCCTAAATGTGTCACCGATATCATGTAAATCGCCCTCTGTCAATGTGATGGGGTCCAATGAGGTCTTTGTCACCCTTGATTTCTTCCTAGGCCCTCCCTTCTCTACCTCTCTTGGGTGCTTGATGTAGGCGAAACTCTCCTGAGGGTCCATGTCATGTTTTTCATCTATTTCTTCCATAGTCTCAGGTTTGTCCCACCTATCTGCTTCCCTATCTTCTGTGCGACCTTGCACTCTACCTGAGCCTTATCAATAGTCTCCCTCTTCCTCTTTTCAACTAGCTATGTCATCTTAAGCTTGGCCTCCTCCTTTTTCTTCTACGTGGTGGACTTGCTTCCGCCCACTGCCAAATCTATTGTAGAGATCAACTCTGCTACCCATTGATCAAGCATCAGATTAATGGCGTCATTTATTTCCAGATACAACAAGTCATACCATTTCTATGCAGGGTCCATCCATGCCCTGATGGATACTCGATGTAAATTGGATTTGAATTCAGCGTAACCCTGTAGGTTGGCATACACCATAGGCGACAATCATATCTTACAATTGATGTCCATCCGAATGATCATTTCCATCAAGATCCAAATATCATGTTGTCCATGACTCGTTGTGCATTCTTGGTCTCCCACAACAAAGTGTACTTCACTTCTTTAGGGAGGTCTCGCACGACTGAAGGGAATTGGCTGTCCTCTGGTTGCTCCCAATTCTACTATCATAATTGATAGCGAGAGCCACACATAGTGGAACATCTTGCTGAGATCTTGGGCTTCACAGTAGTTTGCTAGGAACTCTCCACGAAGGTAGTCTGACCAGTTGATCTGGACTTTTTTAGCACACTGTGCTGCAAGCATGATGACAAGCATCGACACCTCATCAGTGCGACACTTCCTCATCACCTTCCCTGTAAGGATATGCACGACTATTTTCAAAGCAAGGTCATAGATGTTAGATATAGCATATCCATGCAGCTTTTTCACCAATTTAAACTTTTCTTTCATTGATTCCACGAGAGCCTGTTTGCTACCTTTTCTACCAAAGATCATGGCCGAATTCTCTCCTGTATATGGAAGTCATGTTATATGGTGAATCAACCTATCCGTGATGGGTATTGGCTCCTCCAAACACAAACACTCATCATGCACCAAGCACAACAGTTGTTTGATGACCAAAACTGTTACCGGGGTGCGCTTTTAGTGTGCCACCCAGAGCACATTGAAAAACCCTACCTTTTCTACTGCCTTGAGCCACCTCCATAGCTCCAATGTGGTCATTCCCATATTCGTATCAATGATGTGGTGCATCAGCTTCACGATCACTAGATGTGGGAACTTCTCGTGGTCCGTCAAGTCCCGGTCTTCAAGTTTCAGCAATGGCATTCATGCCAAGCGCGAACTATCAAAAGCAATTTCATTTGGAAGTAGACGGGTTTACAGGGGAGTCTTGCTCTCATCAATGTCCTTTGGGACCTTGGACTTAGGCTTGCATGGATGGACATACTCCAGCAACCAAGTAATAGGGTTTGCGCCTTGGGTTTCAACTTCCTCTACTTCAATTCCCACATCCTCATCGTCCATCAAGATGTCTTCAATGTCTTCCTCCTATGGTTCTAAGTTTATGGCCTTGCCTTTATCCTATGTAGCGGGTTTTGGTGGGTTTCTCCTTGACAATGCATGCACTGGTATGGAAGGTTTCTTGCCCTTATTTTCCTTCATGGTTTCCTTGGTGGGGGTCGGCATTTGTTGTAGATCTAAACCAGAAATATAAGATAACAAAAATAAACCCAAGAATAAGATAGAAATGATGCTTTATTGATCAAACCCTTAAGTTAGGGCAACACCATACATTCACTCCTTAAGGAAGGAGAACACTCCACAAGCCATATGCATGTTCATACAAGAATACTTCTCTTCATCTCTCTCCATGTGGAGTCTCTAGCCTCTATATAGGCCTCATACATACAATACCATGCATCAATACCATGGTTTACTCATACCATCACTAATACCATGGGCCCATTACATTATTATTAACTACTTGTGGTCTTACATGACATGGGTTAACCACCTTATTTATTACTATGGCCCATCCCATTATTACATTATTACCTTGGGTACCTCCCTCGGTACCCCATATTACCCCCCCTAGGTATATAACAACATTGGTCTCAACGTCTTCAATGATTTGGGGACCTCTGCCAGTACTTCGGCTACTTCCAGAGCAACTACTTATGCCTCTCTTTCCATTTCTTGTACTAGATCCGCTATTACTTGTTCATTATTTATAATTTCTGTGGGTGCTAAAATAACACTTTCTAACAGTTCTCACAATGTCTCTAGAAAGTTTGCAAATGTGGAATTCTCTTTGAAAGCCTCAAAGAATTCTTGGTCCATGGGTGTCTGAGAGCTCAACAACTCAGTTCTAAAAATGTGAAGTGTTTTTCATTGGACAACCACTTGTAATTTATAGGGAATTTTGAATTCAAATTCGACTGTTCCCCCCAAATTCAGTTCATTAATGTTGGATTGGCGGTAGATTTTCAAGGATCTCCATAAATTTCACCTTAAATTCCTGTCGCCCACTCCATTTGGCCGCATTTTAACGATAAAATCATGAAGAGTGACAAACGGTCACCTTTTGGTCGACCTGCACAATTTTTCCCTGGGTAGCACAACTTCCTTCGCACTGCTGTGGACCTTGTGACACTTCCTATCTTCACACAAATCTCCAATCGCACTGCTCCCCAACCCAAGTAGTGTAGTTTATAGTCCCGCGCCTCCTTTTAGCTACCTGGAGTGCTAAGACTATGATGCCTTCATCTAGCCACATGGTCGGACCACTATTGAATGACTTCAATCGACCGCCATTCACCTTTCCTAGGAAGGGATGTCCATTCAATTCGACTAGTTGTACCACTCCTCCATCAGTAATCTCCTTAATGACATAAGGCCCTAACTAGTGAATCCTAAAATTCCCTGAAAATTTATTAAACTTATTATTATATAACAAAACGAGGCCATTTACTTTAAAGGTGCACAACTTAATATTTCGATCATGCCATGCCTTTTTATGCTACTTCTGGACCTATTGGTGAAATCCAACTAGAAATATCTCTTCCCCAAGTTCATATAGCTACGCAAGCCTTTCCTCCAGGGCTCTGCAATTTTTCATACCTATGAGCGCTGCTATACGCAAACTAGGCACAATATATTCTATAGGCATTAGCAGTTCAACACCATAGGAAAGCCTAAAGGGGGTTTGTCTAGTCAACTTCTTGCATGTCATTCAATAAGCCCATAGTATTTCAGGCATGCATAGGTCCCAATCACTTTTCTCAACATTGCAAACCTTGGTCAGTGTGTTTTCGAGCACTTTATTGAATGCTTCCACTGTCCCGTTAGCCTGCAGGTGATAAGGTGTGCTCTTCTGGTGATATATCTGGAATTCCTCCATTAGCGTGCTAATTGTTTCATTTAGAAAGTGCGTAAGTAAATCACTCATCAAGATATTTGGACATCCAAATCATGTCAGTACATGCTCAAAGAGAAACTTTGTAGCAGTTGCACCTATGCAATCCTTCATAAGTTGTTCCTTTGCCCAACAAGTCAAATACTCCATCGCGGTGATAATGTACCTTACTCCTGTCTTTCCTTGGGTGGAATGGGTCCCACAAAATCTATCACCCATTTCTCAAAGGGTTGCAATTTCATCTGAGGATTCAAAGGCATCTCATCCCTCTACGATGGCCTGCCAATCCTTTGACATACATCGGATGCCTTGCAATACACTTTGAGTCCTGATGGAGGGTTGGCCACCACAACCCTGCACATATAATCTTCTTCGGAATTGCTTTTCCTGCATAATGTCCTCCTGCTGCATCCCCATGAGTGTCCATGAGGATGTTGCTTCTTTTAAACTTAGGTACATATCGTTGCAATATCTCATCAGGCCCCATTTTGTATAGATGCCCAGCAATGACAGAAAAATCTATTGCGTGCACCACTAATTCCTTCTTTTGTTGGATAATGTATCCTTCTAGGGTAGTTCTTGTCATTAGGAAGTGTATTATATCCTTAAAATGACCATCCGCGATGTGCACTACAAATAGCTATGTGTTAGGCAATCCTTCCTCCAAATTAGTGGGCTCTTCCACTATTTCAATTTGTGACAAATGGTCTAGTCCTGCATTTAGTCATCCAGGCTTCACAATAACTTCAAAATCATACTCCTGGAACAATAAGAGTCACTTGCAGAGTCTCCCCTCAATCACAGGCTTATTGACTAGGTACTTCAGTGTGAAGTGATTTGTATACATCTTAAAATGGCCTCCCAAGAAGTAGTGCCTAAACTTCTGGAACGCGTATACCATAGCTAATCCTTCACACTCGGTAGTGGAATAGTTCTCCTCTGCCTTGGATAAGCTTCTGTTTGCAAATGTGATAGGATGGTCCAGTCTTCTCCACCATCCTGTGTCAGTACTACTCCCAGCACTATACATGGTGCATCGACATGTACATGAAACTCCTTGTTTTAGTTTGGGAAGACTAGGATCAACGCAGTGACCATATTTTCTTTCAATACATCTAGGCTTTTCTTACAATCTTCATTCCAGTAAAATGTGACATCCTTCTTCAAAAATTTTTCCATAGGTGTGGTGATGTGGGCATAACCTTTGATAAAGTTTCTGTAATACCTCGTATGTCCTAAGGTAGTGCACAGTTGCTTCACACTCCTTGGTGCCTCCAACATTAGTATCACCACGATCTTCACGGGGTCTACCATTAGTCCCTGTCTGCAAACCGCATGACCTAGCAAGGTCCCAAAAGGAACACAAAACAAGAAATTCCTCAGATTGAGCGTAATCTGGTACCTTCGATAGGTATTCAGCATCAGCCACAAGCTTTCTACATGGCGTTTCATGAGCCTAATCATAGTCCAATCATCAAATTATACTTCCAGGAACTTATGAATAAAATCTTTGAATGCAACAACAACTACATGTGAGAAGATCACAGGCGTATTCTTTAATCCAAATGGCATTACAATGTATTTAAAACAACCCCACTCAATCGCGAAGGTTGTCTTTCTCCTATCCTTTGGCATGATTTTGATTTGGTGGTACCCAGAGAACCCATAGGTGAAGGAATATGCTTCCTGGCCACCGACATTGTCCAACACTTCGTCAGTGAAGAGAGTTGGGAAAGGATCATGTACGCAAGCATCATTCATCGTTATGAGATCCATGCATATCCTACTTCATCCTTCTGCTTCTTCTCTTGTACCACCATTAGGCTTATGCAATGAGATTCTTCCACAACATCAATAATGCCTGCTGCGAGCATCTTATCTAGCTCTAAATGGAATTTTTCCTTGTATTTCGGATTGAGATGGTAAGGCCTTTACTTAACTAGCTTCGCGTCATGCTTCAACGTGATCTTGATCAAACCTAGGTCCCCGATTATCCCCTTCAGATCCATAAACTTGGTAGGGAATAAATGCTGGTATTTGCGGAGTAATTCAGCAACCTTATCCACTCTCGTGTCATCCTAGTAATCTCCAATCTTCGTGAATTTAGGCTTTGCCTCCCTACCAATGTTTACTTGTTTCTTTTTTAGTGGCGTGGTTGTATCAGAATTCGCAACATGCGGTCCTTCAACCTCGCAGTGGCCTTCTATTTCAGGGATGTTAATCTTTCGTAGATTCTCATCCTCCTCTTTAGTAGTTACGTTATAACATTCTAACACATGGCTTAGCTCAGTAGCCCATTCAGGTTGAATCGGGTCTAAAGGATCCTGGGATATCCTAAATATTGCTTCTTTAACCTCTTGTAGCACTTCATCAATACTCTCAAACCCGTCTTCAAAACTGAATTTCATTATGAATCCTTCGCACAGAATATCCCATTAACCTACCATGGTGGAGCTCTTTTTCTACATACTAGTTCACCGAGACAATATCTAGTGTGTGATAGAACAAGTGCACCCATTCATGTTGGGGCTTCTCTCCATAAGCCTGAGCCCATTTGGCCAAGTGCATGTGTAGATCATCCTACCCATCATACTTGTCTATCATTTCCATTTGCGGCTTCCCAAAGTGAGTTCTTATCATTCTCATACATTCACACCAATCATCGAAGCTTCCCTTGTGCGTACCCCACCACCTTACGGGCATAGCACATAGTGCCCAATCCAATGCATGAAAGTGCTACTTTTCTGGTACCTCCATCTCAAATGCATCTAGAAAAATATCTAAATCATTCATGCCATCATAAGTAGGCAAATTTCTTACCTCTAACGACACACAGTGTGGCGACTGGGTCATCATCTTACATATCATTGTAGTTAGTTCGTATAATCGATTCTTCAAGTGCTCTATTTTTTCATCAGAGTCTGAGGTGCATGAACTCTCACGATCCCATGTAATCCATCCATCCATTGTTGGATTCACCTAATATTGGTCTCGCACTGTTATCTTATAGATTCAGTCATAATCATTGGCCATTTTAGTATAGCGTGATCCCTCAGTAGGATCTAGGGGTACTATCACGAGTAGCGATTTCTTCTCAAATATCATCTTTCGCTTCTTTAGATTGATTACCCCATCATATCTAGCCCAATCAATCTTGACGAGTGCAGGATAGGGATTGCTATCATCCACTTGTTACATGAAAAATTGTCACCATGACTTTCTGTAATCAATATGATTCTATCACCACTCATACATACCTCCTTTGCAAGTCTTAAACCTCAGCTCTGCATATCAAGCTTTGAAAATGAGAGAAAGTCCTTAAAAATATCTAAAACTCTACTTTCACACTTTCTCTTAGCCTTACCTGTGGTGCCACACTCACTGGTCATGTCCCCTATGCACCTGACCACTCTATATCTGCATATATGGGTGCGAACCCCTGTAAAAGTGAAAAGGCGCAAGTTTATTCTTGAAAACTCACTTTGAGTCAATTCTGGAAGCTTCTAGAGGGAATCTTGCACTAGCAAGTTCGCTCCTTGAGGGTGCATGCATCCCATTCCTTAAGGAGCTAACCCCTTGATGTGAGGAGCTTATCCCCTTGAAGGAGGACTCTATCCCTTCAATGGTGGACGTGTAACCTCCTCTTGCACTATAAAATGAAGCCTTGGGCTGGTTACTTGAGAGGTTGAAAGCTGAATATTTTTGAGGGTATATGCTGCTGGAACGTAGTCTTTCTAATTGAGCTTTTGAGAGGAAATATCACATACCTTTTGATCTAATTTGGGAGAGAGTGAGGCTTGTCAAAGAAGAGGAGATTCCTTCCTGGACCCTGGGAAGAGCTTGTACAACATCAAGGCACCAAGGTTGTAAAGTTCTTCTTTCTCAAAGTTAATACAATCAAGTTTATTTTTCTCAGTAAGCTGTGTTTAATGGTTTATTTCATAGATTCCTTGATCACTATGATGAACATGATTTATTATATTAGCTATGCAGGTGTTCTTTGCTGTGTGCTTGTTTATGTTTATAGGCTATTAAAAGGATACTGTTTGAAGCTGTTGGAGCAAGGCTGCCATAAACTATCGTTGGAATTGAGGTAGGGTCTAAAACACCTCTTAGTTTGTATTAATGAATCGAAATATGTTTAGAGAAAAGTAGATTTGCTTGTCCTGCTTGTTGTTGGAGATAATTTGATACTAGGGAGATCAGTCTTATTCACAAGAATGATTTATCCGCTTAACAAATTAGCGACTCCGCTGGGGACGAGATTTGATTGTTTAATTTTCCTTGATCTTTGATTTGAGAAACTTGAATTTTTGTTTTTGGTTTTTACTTGATGTGTGTGGGATTGGGTAGTTTGTTAGTTCTGGATTGATTTTTTATTTTTTAGATTTTTTCACAAGGAACGCACGTTCTGCTTAAGTTACAGTGCGAACCTGACCACACTGTTACTTTACTGCATAGAGCAGTACCACACCTGGTTTCATTGGGGGCCTGCAGACCTTGAAAATCTTGAAATCTTTTCGTCCAATTTAGTATAGATCTTTTTTGTTACTTTTATCCTCTGCCCAGATCTACATATATCCTGTTAAAAGTCTCTCATAAGCGAGTTCCATTTGTATTGTGTTTTGAATGAATTTCTAGAAGTTTTTGCATGCTTGGTTTGGTCTTCACTCAGTCTTTGTAGTGACTTGAAGCTTAGAAGCCTAAGAGACCTTAGATCACCCCAGAATCTTTTGTCTTCTTGATAAGTCTAGCTGGTTTGTAAGATCTTCCTTTGGTGAGAAATAACTTTTGTTTCTCTTTGCGAAACTTTGAATGAACTTGGTCAAGTTGTGAATTTCATTTGTTATAAAAAACATAGCTGGATGTTTTTGGTTGATTTGTCTTGTTGAACGAGTTAATCCTTAGTTTGCTGAATAACTAAGGGAAAACATCCTCAAAAAACATTTTAATCTTTTATTTCGATTAGTTTTAAGAAGTTAGATCTCAAGTTTAGATTTTTCATAGTTTTGAGTGTGTTGTCTTGAAATTTTAGTTTCTCTTTTGAAAAATTGTTTTTCTAGTTTTCAGTGTCGAAACGAAAAGGGATTTATTTCATGAGCATAATTAGTAGCTTTGTTTGAGTGTTTTGAAAAAGACAAAAACAAACAAAAGTTTTTATTTTTGTTTTTATGTTAAAGGAAAGTTTTGTTTTCAAGAATTGCATTCTCAACTCTTCCTTTAGCTCGAGATTCATTGAAAAGAAAAGAATTGATCATCTCAGGTGCATTTTTTAGCATTTTGGAGTCGAGCCTTCACACCACAAAGTTTCATCTCCATACCTTTTGACTTAAGAAACAACCAATAAAATTAACGTTTAACTAAAATTCAGCTAGCAATGTTTTTATTTCTAGGGCTCTTATTCACCAACATAGCTTAGGCTAGTATCTTGGAGTAGGGAGTAATTAACTCTCCAAGATAGTTAAAATAAACAAGTAGTTGATCTTGTGATAGGAAGAAAATCCAATTGTTACATCTATGCTCTAGGAAAGCTCCTCTTAAAGGAGAAGCACGAGATCATATCTGAACCAGTGAGGTAATCAATCCTTCCTCATTAGGAAAGATAGAAGATATTCACGTATTAAAAACGATAAACCTCGGATTGACCATTGTCGAGGAGCTTGGGGTCACTTGTTGGTAAACCTTGGATTATGTCAAGGAGCCTTCAAGGTGATTGAGCTTGTTACTCTGCCCTTGCGTGCGTATTGGATCATAGACTGTTTCTCCACATATATTTGTTTCCATTGGTAACCTTAGTGGCTATAATATTTAGGATTCTTCCTAAGGTGACGGTGGAGGGAAGATCCCACTCTACCTGGAACAGATGTTGACTAAACTCACTTGGAGTCTCTGGGGGGTTATCTTCACTCAAGACGGTTTTGTGGAGAAACTTGTGCCAGTCTGTTTCATTAAGCAGGTTGTCGGGGTAACTGTTCCAATCACCATTCTGTATTGAATTCTGCGAGGTTGGATTTCATCACCAACTAGTGTTTTTGGTACGGAAAAATATTGTTTGTGTGTGGTTTGAACTCTTAGATTGTTAGGTGTGTGATTCAATTGTTTGGTTCTTTAGAGAATTTAGGTGGTTTTCTTGAGATTTTTCTTCGTTTTCGTGTGAAGTAATTAATTAATTAATCGTGTCTGAATTACTGAGACAATCCCGTAGACTTTGGGGGCAGCCTCCCGAATATACGCCAAGTCAGCTTGAAGGGCTAAAAGCTCTTGTCACACCTAGTGAAAGTAGAGTTGGGTCACCAGAGGCCGGAGAATCATCTTTGGTTATTCATCCTGATTATCACGTTCCAGCAACAGAGTATATTTCTGAATCATTTTCAGTTTTCGAGCTTACTGGTAGTTTTTCATCTACTAGTGAACTCGTTAAGGAACCTGAAATTTTTGAACCTGAAACTAAACCTGCTGCTACTCCATCCTCAGGATTTGCTTCTCTAGTTTCTAGTGCTCCTGGTTCACACAGGGTAGGAAGTGTCATTACCCAGAATCTTCCAACGAGACTTATTTCTATTGAAGAACTTATTATTCCAGACGAGGATATAACTCCCATTGAAAATAAACTGACTATAGAACTTAGGGAGCATGAATCTATTTTTTACAGTCCTTTTTGAAGTGACGCTTGGTACGTATCTTTGACAAACTTTTTAGAAAATCCGGGTCTCGCTGCTTCACCACCTCATATTCCTTTTCATCCAACGCCCAAAGGTTATTATCCTCCTTTGAATATGTCAAACCAGTCGTCCATGCTTTCCCAAAATCTGGAAACTTTTTTATATGGCGGTCCTTCGGTTCCATCTGGGTATTAGTCAGTTTCTAGTACTTTTTCAGGAGTGTCTCCTCAACCCATCGAACATGGGGTATCAACTGGTCATAACGGAACTCCACCGTTGAGTGTAGAATAAATTCTTATGATGTCTGGTGCGATTCTAAATCTGCAACCTCAAGGTAGTCAGAATCCGCCTAGGGGGCAACCTCAAGGTAGTCAAATTCCACCTTGGGGCAACCTCAAGGTTAGTACATACCTCAGGGTCAGTACATGCCTCAAGGTCAACCCCAGACTCAATATATGCCTCAAGGTCAACCTCAGACTCAGTATGTGCCTCAAGGTCAACCCCAGTATCAATATATACCTCAAGGTCAACCCTAGTATCAGTACCCGCCTCAAGGTTATCAACCTCAAGGTCAGTACCAATCTCAAGGTTTCCAACCACCTTTTGGTCAATCTTTTGTTCAAGGAACTGGAAATTATCAGTCCTACACTCAACCTGGTTATGGTCCTCAATATGCTCAACCTATTATCGACCCTTACCCTAGAATGAATATGGTGTGGGATCCATCTCAAACTCAATAGATTTTGCAACCCATTGTGCAGTTGTCATCTCAACCTAGACAACCCATGGTTTCTGGTTCATCCTAGAAACCTGTCTAGTATACTATCCAAACCTCTGCACCTGGTGTAGTTTATCAGCTTGGGCCTAGTTCACCTCGAACTCCACCCCAATCAACTCCTGCAACTACTGTAACTTCTGTTCAATCTACCCCACCTACTTCTGGAGTATAGACAGCTCTGGTTTCTACTGTTCCTGTATCAACTCCTCAAACCTTTGTACCCCAGAGTGGACCTACAATCCAGACTTCAATTCAGATGCCTGTAGGATAACCTGGCTCAAGTACGATTGTCACAAGTCAACCTCAATTTACTTATCAACCGTACCAGGGACAGTATCAATACGGTCCTGCTGTGCAAACCCTAATTTATCAGTATCAACCATACCCTGGGTATACATATCAACAACCGCAACCTCAACCACCCCAGTTTGGTCCGATTAATCCTGGTTTTCTGGGAGGATATAATATTCCAAATGCAAATCCAATTCTAGGTTATCCTGGGTATCCTCCTCCTGGAGCTAGTCTTGTGTCCCAAAGTTTTCGAGATCCTAACCGTCAGTTACCGTTCATCAAAACTTTGGATTTACCCAACTTGTCGCGCCTTACGAATGATCTAATTAATTATCTTCCGTACTGGCCGTCAATGCCTAATAAGTTGCCCAGTGACATTCCCAAGTTTGAAGGAAAACCTGGAGAGGATCCGTCGAACCATGTGATGACCTATCACCTCTGGTGTGCATCAACTTCCATTATAGATGATTCAATTTGTTTAAGGCTTTTTCAACACACTCTGATTGGTCTTGCGGCTAAGTGGTACATTGAGTTGCCATAAAGCTCTTTTTATAATTTTAGTCAGTTAGCTACTTCGTTCTTAACTCATTTTCAGTTGCCTGTCAGATATGAAAATGGCATAGAATTATTAACTTCATTAAAACAGTCAACATCTACATATATTTCAGACCATATTCATGAATGGCGACGTCAACGACATTTAGTGAAAGTTTATATCCCGGATCAAATTTTGGCAGAATGGTTTGTTAAATCCTTATTACCAAAAATCACTGAGGATGTGGCTAAGGCAGTAGTCGTTACTGAAGAGCAAGTAATTGCTCAAGCTCAGTACCTTGACTTAGTTTATACGTAGTCGGGTACTATACAGGAAAAAATCCCCGATCTTCCCAAGAAAAATCAAATAACTGCAACTCCTTCAGGGTCTCATGCTGCTAATGGTATGATTGGTACAGTTAATACCAAAAGTAAGAAGAAATCTACAAAGAATTCTTCTCCTATTATAACTTTACCAGATTCCCCGACAGGAGAAGCTTCCACTGAAGTTCCTGCTGATATTCATGTTGCAGAATCTTCTACGGCCAAATCCCAATCCGATGGTAAAAATAAAGGGAAGAAGAAAAATAAACAAAATGCAAAAGAGAAACAAAAAAAAATTGAATCTACTGACGAGAAACGTAAACCTCGCTATCCTTGTCTCATCGAACTGAGGTTTCAAAAATCATCAAAGGTTCTCAAATGCCTACTGTCTTGAAGGATCCTTTCCCCACTCAAGATAGTAAGATGATAGGGTCTTCCTCAAATGCCTCAGAAGAACCAATTATGATGATGTCCCATGTCAGGATTGCAATGCAAACGCAAGATTATGGAAGTAAGAATCTTGTTGGTGGTAACGAACCAAAATCTTCTAGTTCAAACCCATCAACTTCAACTCCTCCTGGTTCTGATCCCCTACAGATCGAGAAACCTAATCCAGACTTAGTAATCAAACCGCTTGCTAAAGGTATACTTCGGAAGTCATCTTTCAATCCACATCCGAGAGTTGCTCAGAACTATAACATTTTTGAAGATTTAGCTATATCTCCTTCAACAATGTCAGCTTTGGAAGTGTTGCAATCATGTCCAACACAGCGTAAATTGCTTTTGTCTACTATAGGAGCCATTGATCTCCAGGATTCCAACCTTATAATCTTTGATTTAGAAAATAGTACACCTCGTTTACCTCATTAAATGGCTTTCCAGATCCCATTGTTAGTGAAAAATAGGCCTTGCTTTCAGACTGTGATTGATGAGGGAGCTTCAACGTGTATTATGTTGATTTCATGTTGGAAATCTCTTGGTTCTCCAACACTTAACCAATCCCCAATGATTTTGAAGGATTTTGATGGCCGAGGGTTTCATCCTTATGGCATTCTGCAGGATTTACCTATAGGCGTAGAAGGAAAAACTATTAATCTAGATGTGGAGGTGGTTGATGCCCTTCTGGATTACAACCTTCTTTTGGGTCGCAGTTGGTCTTACTTGATGACTGCTGTTTTTTCATCGGCCTTTCGGCTCATAAAGTTCCCTTATAATGGAAAGATCATTACAATAGATCAGTTGACTTACTTTCCATCCGGCTCAGCCTCTTCTGAGAGTATACAACATGTCGGTAAAACAACTATCCCTTACAAGGATGTTGGAGTGGGATTAGTCAAAGATTCTGGTTTACTAGGAACTTTTTCCCTTCCTCCTCCAAACGTATCGCCTCCTTTTGGAACCATTCATATGATTTCATTAGACACTATTGTTCTTGATGATCCTTGGATTGTTCCTTCTGATTTCGAGGTGGACTCATTTGGTGATGCCTTGCCCTTGAGTCCATTTGAAGTTGCATATTAGGCGGTACAACCATTTTCTAACTCTAGTTCAACCGAAATTGATCCAATGAATGTGGTCTATGAGGAATCACTTTTAATCTCAACCTCAGATTCAACAACTTTTTCTGAAACTATTCATACTGATGAGCAGATTCGTGAGATTTTATCTGTTGATTATTTACCATGGGAAGATCTTCATCATCGATCTTCGTTTTTACCTGAGCTTGATCATTTTGAAAATGATTTCTCCTCCATTTTTACCACTGATTATGTCAAGGAACCACAAAATCCATTGAAACATTATGATTCTGAGTTGAATTTGGGAAACATTTCTCGAACCTGTCCTATTGACATTTTAGTGAAGCCCGGAATTATTGAAAACATTCATATAGGTGCTTCTTGTACGGACGAGGAAATCCAAACTTATAAAGCCCTATTTCAAGAATTTCATGATGTGTTTGCCTGGTCATACGAAGAAATGCCAAGAATCGATCCATCAATGGTTGTCCATGAAATCAAAACTTACCCCGATGCTAAACCCATCCAGCAAAGTTTGCGTCAGATTCACCCACAAAAAGTTGCTGCTATGAAAGCTGAAGTTGAGAAATTACTTAAAGTAGCTTTTATATATCCAATCCCTTTAATGGATTGGGTATCGAATATTGTTCCTGCTAACAAAAAGAAAGGAACGATACGAATATGTATTGATTATAGGTATATTAATCGATCCTGTCCAAAGGACAATTATTCAACTCCCTATATCGATCAAATAATTGATGATTGTGCCGACATTGAAATGTTCCCCTTTATGGATATATTTTCCGGTTACAATCAAATTAACATACTCCCTGCAGATCAATCAAAAATGGCTTTCATTTGTCCATGGGGGACCTTTGCTTATTGCAAATTACCTTTTGGGTTGAAGAACGCCGGAACAACTTTCCAAAGGGCTATGTCTTATGCATTTCACGACATCAAGCACATTGTGCAGCCTTATCTCGATGATTTACCTGCTCATTCAGTACATAGAGACGATCATCGCACTCATTTATGAGCCAACTTTATGAGATGTAGGCATTATCGAATTGGGTTGAATCCACACAAATGTGTTTTCTGAAATGGGTCGCTTACTGGGATTTGTTGTTTCAAAATCCGGCATTCGTGTCGATCCCTCGAAGGTTGAAGCCATTGTTAAATTACCTCCCCCTTCAACTCTTTGCCAACTCCAAAGTTTGCAAGGGAAAGAAAACTTTTTACGTCAATTCATTCCTAACTACGCCAAGGTTATGAAAGGTTTTACCAGGTTGTTGAAACAGAACACTCCATTCTTTTGGGATGAGATAGCTCAGAAATCTTTTGATGCACTTAAACACGCGCTGACCCATGCACCATTATTGCATCCTCCCAACTACAACCAGGATTACCTTTTGTACCTTGCCGCTTCTCACTCCACCATTGGAATGGTTTTAGTTCAGGAAGATGAATTCAATGCTGAGCATGTGATTTACTATCTTAGTCAAACTTTGAATCCAACTAAGCTTAAGTATACACATATGGAGAAATTGGCTCTGGCAGCTATTCAAGCTGTCCAGCGATTTCGTCATTACATTCTACTACGCAAAACCACAGTACTTTCTGACTGTAACCCTATGACGTATATTTTTACTAAACAATTGCTAGGGGACGAGTATTCCAAATGGATTGTTATCCTGCAGGAATTTGACCTGGAATTTGAAAAATCCAAGTCAAAAAAGTCTTTGGTTTTCGCGGAGTTGATGTGTGACTTCCCTCATATTGATACCGAAACTGTGGCAGAAGAATCCCTTGCAGATGAATCTTTGTTTCTTATTAGTACTCTTGATCCTTGATATGGGGATATAATTGTCTATCTCCAAACCCAATATTTTCGGCCTGAAATTTCACGATCTCAATGAAAGAAAATCCGTTTTCAATCCCAACCATACAAAATTATTGGAGATACACTCTATCGTCATGGGGTGGATTCTATTTTTTGTCGTTGTTTAACTCATGAGGAAGCTGAAAAGGTCCTGAATAACTCACTCTGGAGCGTGTGGTGGTCATATGTCTAGGTATGCCACAACCCAAAAGATATTGCACGCTGGTTATTTCTGGCCATCCTTATTTAAAGATTGTATCAATGCAGTCCACAAATGCCACAATTGCCAAATTTTTGATCGAAAGATGTGTGCTCCACCTGCTCCTCTCCACCCTATAATTGTTGTTGGTCCTTTCGCAAAATGGGGTATCGATTTTATTACATGTAACCCTCAC
>APFE030723944.1:46558-86055 GCA_000404065.3 Pinus taeda
AAAAATAAAGAGGTACTTGCCAGAAATGGTGGGGGAAAAGAGAGAAAAATGAACCTGATTGTTATACTTTGTCTTTTGAAAAGTAGTCAACCACTCTTGAACATGACACTTTTCATTCACTTGGGTTGGGAAATCCTTTACCTAACAGTTAATCAAACCATATTGAAAGTTTTCAGCCAGTTTCTGGGTATTAGCTTTGGGTCAACTGTAACCAAACCATCTATAGTGTCATTATGTGTTCAAGAGGTCAGTTCAAATAAGCCATTCATTTGTGAAATGTTTGTCATCCATCTTGACCATCCCTAAGTTAGTCCTTGCCAAATACGTCTATTTAAAACTTGATCTATGATTTCGTGTTGTGGGCCTGCCTACAACGGATCGCTTTTTATCGACTCCAACTCGTTATCTAGAAAGATGATCTAGAAATCGTCAGTACCTTGGAATCTGCATGCCTCAATGGCAGGTTTCTTGCCTTTGGCGACAGGTTGCATCATTGACCTTTGATCAAAGGATTCTGTGACGTGTTCGACATCGACTCATTCATTCACATTTCATGGATTGTACTGAGTAGTTTGAGGGCCATTGACATTCCTGGTGGTTCCTCTCACACTTGTTAATGGTTTACATCATTGATCGGTAATCAAGTGGTTTCTACCATGTTCGACTTCAACACATTCATTCACATGGATAGAATCGTACTAGTTCAGGAAATAGAAATGAAGACCCTGGATCTAGTTTCCACCATCCAGGCTACGAGGAATTTTTTTATTCATTATATTATGTACAATTTATAAACAGATGACTACACCCATACTGTGTCTACATATGTCTATACTTGTGATGTATTACAAAATCATTCATGTATCAGAGCAGTTTTGATAGTTTCTAGTCAGTTTTGATTTGAGTATGGGAATGCCTACCTCATCAGTGATATGATCATATATATGTATATTTTGCATTTAATGTTTTTATAGGTTTCGACCGGGGTATCCACAGGAAGACCCTTGAAATGATAAAGCACTTCACTCTTCATAGATGATAAAACTATCCTCATCTATTACCGACTTCGCACTTTAGGGGGCAATCTGTTACATGAAAAATTGTCACCATGACTTTCTGTAATCAATATGAGTCTATCACCACTCATACATACCTCCTTTGCAAGTATAAAACCTCAGCTCTGCATATCAAGCTTTGAAAACGAGAGAAAGTCCTTAAAAATCTCTAAACTTTGGTTTTGCACTTTCTCTTAGCTTTACCTGTGGTGCCGCACTCACTGGTCATGTCCCCTGCGCACCTGACCGCTCTATATCTTCATATATGGGTGTGAACCCCTACAAAACTGAAAAGGCACGAGTTTATTCTTAAAAACTCACTTTGAGTCAATTCTGGAAGCTTCTAAAGGGAATCTTGCACTGGCAAGTTCGCTCCTTGAGGGTGCATGCATCCCATTCCTTAAGGAGCTAACCCCTTGATGTGAGGAGCTTATCCCCTTGAAGAAGGACTCTATCCCTTCAATGGTGGACCTGTAACCTCCTTCCCTTCCACTATAAAATGAAGCCTTGGGCTGGTTACTTGAGAGGTCGAACGCTGAATATTTTTGAGGGTATATGTTGCTGGAACTTAGTCTTCCTAATTGAGCTTTTGAGAGGAAAGATCACATACCATTTGATGTCATTTGGGAAAGAGTGAGGCTTGTCAAAGTAGAGGAGATTCCTACCTGGACCCTGGGAAAAGCTTGTACAGCATTAAGGCACCAAGGTTGTAAAGTTCTTCTTTCTCAAAGTTAATACAATCAAGTTTATTTTTCTCAATAAGCTCTGTTTAATGGTTTATTTCATAGACTCCTTGATCACTATGATGAACATGATTTATTATATTAGCTATGCAAGTGTTCTTTAATGTGTGCTTGTTTGTGTTGCAGGTTATTAAAAGGATACTCTTTGAAGCTATTGGAGCAAGGCTACCACAAACTAGCTTTGGACTTGAGGTAGGGTCTAAAACACATGTTATTTTGTATTAATGAATCGAAATATGTTTAGAGAAAAGTATATTTGCTTGTCCTGCTTGTTGCTAGATATCAATTGATACTAGGGAGATCGTTCTTGTCCGCAAGAATGATTTATCCACTTAACATCACTATCTCTATCACTTCAAAATCAATGAGCATGCTCACACCTTCAATATCCACTGTCACCCCCTGTAGCCACCCCATGGGGATGATATTCTACTGATTTTCCACCCTTAGCTGAATCAGATACCATTGTAACATGAATCTCCCCATCTGTTCCCAAGTCTATTTAGGTAGGACATTTGCGTCTGACCCTAGGTCGAAGATAACCTGATCCATTTCATACTCTCCTATTTGTGCGATGAGTCTCATCTCCTGTCCCATCCTTGTTTTATGCTTACCAAGCTTTCGTACTATGCACGGCTCAACAAAAATGTTTCCAGCGCATCTATTTATGAGTTCCTGTAACCCCTTCATCGCCTTGCTATGACACAGTAGCTTCATGCAGGTCTCCAAGAGGGTTGTAAGCTTAATAGGGTACATCTCTTGGTCAGGTTTGGCCTTACTTCCTGAGGTGGAGGCTTCAGCAAAGCTCTTCTTTGCTTCCATGAAGGTTTCTCATGCGCACTCCAAATTGGGCTTAGCCTCCTACATTGGAGCTTTCCGCACCCATGTACTATCCTCAAGATGTTTCCCCTCATCATCTTTTATTGCGACTCCACTTCAGAGAACTATATTAACATTTGGGTCCTCTTCACGTGGCTTAGACCTCATCATCTACAGGTTCTGAATAGGTTGCAGTGGTAGCACCCCTTTGTTGCCTATCCTTGCTATCAATGTAGGTCAGTCTTTCATTTCATGATCAAACAACATGCAATAGTTGCATGATGGACGTGTTGTGTTAGTATAATCATAGGCATAATGTCCCGGTCCTCTGCAATTGTAGCAATTCAACTATTCCCAACCTTTGCTAGGTCCTCCTCTGCCTCAGCCTCGTTTGCGCCCCTAAAATCCTATCTGTTCCATCCTCGCACTTTGTTCAAGGGGCCGCATTTCAGCCTAAACCCTATAGACGAGTGTTCTATCAATCGTTAACTCATAGCTTCTGAAGTTGCACTCATCATGCCCTACCGATCTACATAAGTTGTAGAACAACTGCTACAGTGTCTGTACAAACTTCTGTAGCAAATGACAGTTATCCGTGACATGTTTTCCTACTACCTGACATATAGCACACCACAATGCAAGCCCTATACTCAGTTGTACTTGAGCTTTTGGTCTCAAACACATTGGTTCTCCTCCTAGAAGGTAGTTCGCAAAGAATGGACAATGGTCTTTGTCATGCCCCTGATTCTTGCATTTCAAACACCATACCTCTCCGTGCACTTCTGGTCATACTATTTTATCCTGCTTCAAACTTTTCATCTCAAGGAAAATATTTGTCAACTGCGCATGGATCTGTTGAACCCCTAAATTAAGATCTTGCATCAGGGTCTCATGCAGTCTCATTGCAATCTCCAAGGCTTCCGCCTGAGTCGTTATCTTCTATTGTGATAGCGCAATGGTTAAGTGTGGTAGGAGCAAATCCACAAACCATTTATGATGTTGTTCATCTGTTAGTTTCATGTTAGCTTCACAGATTGTATACTTCAACCTCCGATCGAGTTCCCAAGGTGTCTCACCTAGTTGCATCAAAATTTGTTTGAACCCTACAATCGACTGTGCTTAAGATATAGGCTTACTAAATTCTCTATTCAGTGCTATCTGGATGTCCACTACTCCAGCATTTGGGTTATCATTAGCATACTTGATATTCCACGTTAGCATGCGATCCTAAAAAGCACTAACTAGTGTCGCCTTCTTCATGTTATCATCTATAACACCCTGAGCTTCCGATACAACTTTTACAATGAACCAAAATTGGTCTGGGTCCTGATTCCATAAGCCTTTGAACAAAGGTAGATTCACTAAATTTTCCATACAGAACTGCGGTGGAGGAGGAGGTGGTGTGGGTGAAGTTGGAGGTGGTGTGGGTGGAGGTGGCATTCACGAGGATCCTTGCCTTATTAACTAAATAACAATTTGTGGAGAAACTTGTGTTATTCCCTCTTTGTCACCTCATGGAGGTGAAATCAACGAACTATATTTAGGACCCTATCTAGCCACTATTCCTTTTTTAGTTGCAGGTTTCTATTCTCCTACACTGTGAATTCATGGATCTTCCTATCCTACCAGTCTCCAATCTATTTCTTAGTCAGATTCCAATGATACGACATCACACATCTCTTATGCAGATTCTAGTCCCAACAATGGAAGCATTTGTTGGATTGAGGGGGCCTGATTAGGTTCAACGTTAATTAGTGAAACAAATCCCTACACTACTTGCCCTTTTGGCGTCAACCCGCGGAGCGCAGACCAAAGTCTCACTCGAAGCAGTATGGGGGGATGCTAGAGCCAAGTTTCCGCACCCTGTGATGGTTGTGATGTCATTTTATTCTTGCCTTCGCACAGGTAACTTTTCTCTAGGGCTTAGTAGACAAGCCCTCTATTCTGTCCTTCAATACCTCCATGAAAGGGTGCGGCTGACCTTCCTGTAGCCCTAACCCTTGATCTAGACACTTTTGAGCTACTAAGGAAGCATACCATGCAAATTCTTTAACTAGTATGAGTTTCTTACTTATCTTATTATATACCCACATTTAGCACTGCGTAAACCGATATTCTTATATGTGTTCAGTTATCCAACATAATCATACACATTCACAGATCACATAATCATTATAAAGGAAATTCATACATAAAATGATAATATGCATTAATCGAAACAACGACATGGAAATTACAAAATCCTTCTCTTTATTAATCTCTTTCAAGTGATTACAGACTCTATCCACCCTGTGCGCACAACTGCAAGGGTCCGTGCACTCAACTGTGGGGTTCTACCCTAGGCCTCTGCACACTCAGTTGTAGAGTCGTTACCTATGCTATGACTCAAAACTTAAACTTCTTACATCAGAGCTATGACTCTCTTATCTTGTCTTGTGTCTATTCAAAACTACTTAGAGCTTAGATCTTTTTATACAATTCGATGGTTCGTAGACCATGGGTAGATCTCTTACAACCAACTTTACTTTACAAAACTAAGGGCAGACAACCCTTTATGACTTATGACTCCTATGCACTCCACGACCCCAAAATGCAAAGTATTTACCCTTTCATTATAAAATTTGACTCAATTATGGGCTTTTAACCCTAGAATGACCCTTTGGGGGGTCCCTATTTCCAACAATATGGTATCCATAAGATCTTCCCTTACTCCTCTAAGAAGGACCAGCTTTGATGACTCTGGGTCAAGTGTGCACCTGACCCTTTTGTAGCTAAGCTGGAAGCTTTCTTCATAATCCTCTATGGATTCATCATTACCTAAGGTCATCATAAAAATTTCTTTTTTAGTGTCCTTAGACCTATAGTAGTCTCGATACTTGTTGTTGAAGCCTTGATGCATTTGAGCCCAAGTTGTGATGCTATCTCCAGGTAAACCCATGAACCAGCGCAAAGATGCATCCTTGAGAGTGGATGGAAATAGTTTCAACTTCTGCTCATCATTTTTATAATCATAGGTTCAACATATGAGAAAAAACTCAAATAAGAAAGTGTTTGGGTCTTCTATGGTCAGGCCATGGAAATGAAGAAGGGCAGAAGGGCTTATATTTTTCATCTTAGCATCCCCATTGGTTTCCCTGATGGGGAAGGCACCCTCAACTCTTTCTCTATTTCCTTTGTCATTTCTGTTTTCATCCATAGGTTTAGTAGGAATGGGTTCTCCTTCTTCTTCTTCCCATGTAGGTTCTTCAAATATGTTTGGTTTCTCACCTAAGGGTTCCTCCAGTTCATAGCCACCAAGGAAGAGGGAAGGTTGGTTGTTTGAAGCAGTGGGGGTATTTGGCAAAAATTCCCTTAAGTTATCCCTATTTCTACAAGGCATGATTTTTGTTTGTTTGTTTGTTTGTTTTGTTTTGTGTTTTTTCAAAATTTGGAAGTAATTCTAGAATTGGAATTGCAAACTAAATGAAAAAATTAACTAGTTAATTGAAATCTTACTTGCAAAATGGAAAGGAAAGCAAAGAATGTAGAATGAAAAAGGAAGCAACTAAATTACTTTTGCATAAATGAAACTAATATCAAAATATTAGAAACAAGAAATAGAAGAAAGAAAGCAGTAATCATATATTACTCAAACACTTCCCAGACAATCGCGCCAAAAAGTGATGAGCACCAGTATTGCAACAAGAATGCTGCAACTCCTAGAGCTACCAACTTTACTTTATCAACACGGAGTTTGTACAAACTTGGAGGTGACAACGTTGTATACACAAGTAAAAGTGATGGTTTTGCCTTTTGTCACTATTTAGCCGGCAAGAGACCACTAGGGCTTTCTGTTGGCATTATGATACAGGTGTTTTCCTTGATGGAAACTCACTCAGACGATAGCTCATAGTGCAACAGGTTAATAGAAAATGATTACAGATTAGACTCCAGAGATTGAAGAAAGAGAGTAGTTTAAGAAGTATATGTTTGTTCACCTTGTCCAAGCAGTGTATACATGTAGGTTAACATAACAAAAGGAGTGTATACATATACACACACTTTCACAGGAGGAAACATGCGTACATGTTGGAAAACCAAGGTTTCGGTCCAAGGTATTTTGGTCCAAGGTATTTTGGTCCAAGGTATTGATCCAAGGTATTTGATCCAAGGTATTGATCCTAAGTAGTTTTGGTCCAAGGTATTGAGAAAGGCCTAAAACATGTAAGGAGGAGAAGATCATAATTTAGGCCAAAGTGTGCAAGTATTGAATATCTTATGAAGTGTTAGATCAAATATGCAGGTTATGGGTTTATGATGCTTTGCTTGATATGAACTAAGGATGCACCTATGTGGTTGATGATGGATGATGGATCGGGATCATAAGACCTAAAATGAATTATCATTATGTGGTTTGATCATGGATAGTGGTGGCCAAGGTGTAGGTGTAAGTGACAAACGTTCAAAACCGGAAACAATTTCTTCAAGTTCAGGCGAAATTTATTCTTGCATTTCCTGCGGAGTCTCAATAATCTACCTCTAGAGTTATCTATCCTGTTAAATTAGAAAAACCACTAAATTTAGCTGAATAGATAAGTTCTTTACAAATCCTCTAAACATCGCATATCACAATCGCAAGCTCACAGGGCAAGTTTCTTTACTTATTAACGACGTGATGCGATATTTATCGGCGCTCTTCATATCGGATGTCACATTTTGTAACTCTGTCGGCTAGGGTCATTCACTCTTGAACCCGATGCGATATTAACCAATGATCCAACGGTCAACATCAACTTTGATCCAACTGTCACTGTGATACCACATGGAGATCTATGAGATGATACTGCCTACCCGAGTCGATAGACTTATTAACCTCAATTTATAAAATTTTGGGTCCGGACTTGAGATTAACAACTGATGACAGAAGCCATCAGATCTATGGCTCATGGGACTTCATATTACCACAAGGGTCTAAATCGAGCCAACCCCCGTTGTTGACTATGGCACAATGCATTGAAAATGCAATCAACAATTAATAATGAGTGAGACACTCAACCCAATTAAGGAATCCGTACACTCTCAAACCCCGCAGTTGTTAATACACAACAAAAAGAGATTAAATGTGATCATACAGAACTATAAATTATGGAAAATAAATGATACACAGAGATAGTACGGAGGGATGCAACACCCCTAGGATTGACCAATTTCACACAATAATACACAGAGTTATGTTTTCTACAACTTAATCATATATGGCCACACAAGCCATATCAGTCAAAATCCTTTTACAATAATTCATAAATTACATAAATACTATTCCATCCTAACTATCAGATCGTTGAAACACTGGATCAATTTAGCCTATTCTTAACACTATCTAATCTGGTCGATATTCTCCTCAAGAATCTCAACTGAATCAAAACTGCATGAATTAATTACAAAACCACTCAATCACTAAATCCTAGCTCAAATCCTATCTAGAAATCTTGTAAATTGATAGCTAAAGGATCCCACTCCTTTTCTTGTAATGTTTTTTGGATTTTTGGAATAAGTTCGAAGCCTTTTGCCTTCAAGTATCATGCTCCTGCATCAGAATCCTGAGGACAAAATGCTTCACGGGCTCTTGTCCATGAGCTCTTCTACAAAATTGCCCAACTTTTGTAACATGGCATCTGTCATCCAAGTAGCTTTAGCAATTGTTTGATTCTTCCATTTGACCAAATACTGAAAATACTCCTATCCTCTTGTCTTCTTCAACAATTTCTTGTCAAAAATCCTCTCTAGCTTCAATTCCTTTGCTATAGGCAACTACTTTACCAAATCAATCTCTTGTTCTTCTCAACCCTTCATTGTTTCATCTGCCTGTTCCTTTTCATACCTTTATAAGTTAGCAACATTAAAAATTGGAGATATTCCAATATCAGTGGGTAATTCAATTTCATATGCTTTTGAAGAAAATTTTCTCAAGACTCTGCATGGTCCAATTTTCTTAAACTTATTTTATTGTGCTCCCTTTTTGGAAATCTTTCATTCCTCAGGTGTGCTAAAACCAAATCTCCAACCTCAAAATTATATTCTCTTCTCTTCAAATATGATCTGCCCTTGTATTTTATGTTGCCATCCTGTAGTTGTTGTTTTACCTGTTCATGTATTGTTGGAACTTTTGTAGAAAATTTTTCTCCTTTAGCACTTCTCCTTTTAGCTTTTCCCAAGTCTCTCAATTCAGATACTCCTCTTGGGTGCATTCCATAGATTATATGGAATTGACTCTTCCTTGTACTCCTGTTAGGAAAATCATTATAGGAATATTTTTCCTGTGCCAATACTTGATCCCACTATTTTGGATATTCACCTGCAAGAATTCTCAAAAGATTACCCAAGCTTCTATTTACAACTTTAGTATATCCATTAGTCTGAGGATGATAAGAAGAACTGAAACTCAATTTAGTTCCAATTTTATTCCATAATGTCCTCCAGAAATGTCCAACAAATTTGGTGGCTCTGTGTAAAACAATGCTCTTAGGTAACCCATGTAATCTTAAAATCTCTTTAAAAAATAGATTAGCAATATGAGTAGCATCATTGGTTTTATAACATGGTATAAAATGTACCATTTTTGAAAATCTACCAATTACTACATAAATTGAATCATTACCTCTTTGAGTTTTTGGTAAACCCAAAACAATGTCCATACTTACCATATCCCAAGGCCTATCTGTAATAGGTAATGGAACATACAAACTTGTGTTTTGACTCCTTCCCTTTGTGTACTGATAGGCTTTACAATTTTTCACTTACCTCTCTACTTCAGACCTCATTTTCGGCCAAAAATAAAACCTATTCAACTGTTCATAAGTTTTTTCTGAACCAAAATTCCCTCCAAGTCCTCCACTATGTTTCTCCTTGATCAAATTCTCCCTCATAGAACAACTTGGTATGCACAGTTGATTTCTTTTAAACAACAGTCCCTCTTGTAGGAAATAAACTAGCCACTTGCTTCTGTATAACAAAACATGATTTCTACAAGCTTCAAATGCCTCTTTAAAATCTAGATCTTTCTCATGTAACTCTTTAAGGAAATCAAAACCCAACACTTAAATTTGACTTTCTTGAACTAAAATTCTTTTTCTGCTTAAGGCATCTGCTACTTTGTTTGATTGACCAGTTATATTTTTTAATACAAAATTAAAACTTTGCATGTATTCTACCCATTTTGTACGCTTTTGGTTAAGCTTTGGCTATTGCATAATGTACTGTAATGCATCGATCTGAATACAGTATGATCTCCTTGGACATCAAGTAATGTCTCCACTTATTCAAAGACTGCAGCACTGCATAAAACTCCTTGTCATAAGAACAATATTTCTTCTTTGTCTCATTCAACTTTTCACTAAAATAAGCTACAGGTCTATCCTCCTGACTCAAAACAACTCCAATGGCTTCTCCATTGGCATCACACTTCACTTGAAAAGGTTTATTAAAATTAGGTAAAGTTAAAATAGGTTTCTCAGTAATCTTTCTCTTCAACAGCTGGAAGTTCTTTTCTACTTTAGAAGTCCATTTAAATGGTTGTTTGTCCTTATTTATTGTGTCAATAATTGAAGCATTAATCTTACTAAAATTCCTTATGAATTTCCTGTAAAAACTAGCAAGTCCATGAAAACTTCTTACCTCAAAGACACTTTTTGGTGAAGGCCACTCCATAATAGCCTTGATCTTCTCTGGATCCATCTTTAACCCCTTAATAGAAACAATGAAGCCCAAATACACCAAATCCTCCTTCATGAATGAACATTTATTTAGATTTAAAAGTAAATTTTCTTGTTGTAGCCTCTATAAGACATAATTCAAATGTCTCACGTGTTCCTCCTTAGATCTTTTGTAAACTAATATATCATCCAAATATACTATTACAATTTTACCAATAAATTCCTCTAGAACTTCATTCATAAGTCTCATAAATGTACTAGGGGCATTCGACAATCCATAAGGCATTACCATCCACTCATATAATCCTTCATTGGTTTTAAAAGTAGTTTTCCACTTATCTCCCTCTCTAATTCTAATTTGATGATAACCACTTTTTAAATCTAACTTTGTAAAATATCTAGCTCCACTCAAACAATCCATCAAATATTGGGTTCCAGGTAAACGAAAACTGTAGCTGATTGTTATCTTATTGATTTCTCTCGATTCAGTGCACATTATCCATCCTCCATCCCTCTTTGGGCTCAACACTGTTGGCACTGGGGAAGGACTCAAACTCTCTCTAACTAGTCCCTTGTTTAACAGCTCCTGAACCTATTTTCTGATCTCTTCATTCTCTGTGGGAGTCATCTTGTAAGATGCTTTATTAGGTATATTTGCTCCTAGAATCAAATCTATGTGATGACTAATATTTCTAATGGGTGGTAACTCATCAGGAAAATCATCTACAATAATATCACAATAGTTGTCCAGCATCTCATGAATTTCAATGGGTAAATCAGAAAATGTTGTGGGAGTAATTACTACCTTGGGTTTAGAAACCAATGCAAAACTTACCTCATCTTCCTGCATCTGCTGTAAGTACTCCTTTCCATTCACTACCAACTGATATCCCTTTTAAAGCCATGACACCTTCTAAGGTGTTGGATGTTTCTTTGTTTTCAATTTCAACTTCTCCACCACTTCTATGGAGATGAAATTATCTCTACTACCACTGTATATTATCATCTAACAACACTTCTCTTGAACCTTACACACAATCCTAAATAAGGTTTTCCTTTGTGTTGGTTCAAAAATTTCTTTAGTTGGTTTTAACAAAATTTTGTTGACTACAAAAGATTCTCCCTTCTATGGTACATTCTCTTCATCTATTACCTTTGTTGCTTCCTCTTCATCTTTTGCAACAATTGCATTCCTCTGATTCATTCTTATATTTCCTTGACACTCATAAGCTCTGTGTGCTATTGGGTAAAATGCACAAGATGAAAAATACCCTCAAAGGCCTTCCCAAAACCTTCAAAAAACTTTAAGATTATTTGCAAAAGCTACCAGTTACACACATGTTCATCTATCAAACATAAATCGACAGGGTATGGAAAGAGGATCACCTTTGGTTCCTTCTATATTTGCTTGGGGATCTTTGTGCAGTAAGAAGAACTCCTTCTAAGCCGGCTCCAAGACAATTCCTACACAAAGGACAAGGCAAACCAATCACATCATACACTTCTTAAAATAAATGTAAGAATCCGTAACAAACATGTATAAATGTTTAACTTAACTACTCAACTCGACAAGCATCAGAATGAACAAATAAATGCATAATATCACCAACACATTGGAGTAGGGAACACAATTGCAGTTCTATATTCAGAATGGAAGAGTGATTACAACAATCCATTGCATCAACCTTCCTTACCCCTTCTTCCTCTCTCTCTCTCCTTCTTTCAACTAGCTCCTTCAAGAATATGATAGTTCACAACAGCTCTATGGGCTATCCTTCGAAATGCTCTAATCCCTTTTGCAATGGTCCTCACATTGCTTATATAGCAATTGAATTGGGGCTACCAAGCTCCATCTAGAGTTCATAGGGAAAAAACCAAGAACCTACCCTGTTTACAAGTTTTTTCCCATTTGCCTTCATTCTCAGAATAGAATTTCTCCAAATATCTTGATTTTTGGAGTTTCCTTACTTTTCTTGCACAAATTTAGGGATTTAATATCTAGATATTTATGAGTAGATTCATTGGCATAACCTTTTGAACATCACTTAAGTTCACTAACGCTCCCCCTAGTCTAACCTCAAGAGTTATTAGGGTGACTAACACTCCTTTATGCTTGGTAACAAGCTTTATAAAGTAGGTTGTCAGTGTATAGAGAGCATTAGTGTGGATTCTAGGCCTGCAATTATGGTCATTGCTTTAGTCATCTTGTCTTTCACCTCTGAGTTGATTAGGAGGTCAATTTTTCCTATAACAGATGCCCCCTAAAGTATGAAATCCGAGGCAGAGACAATGGCCGAAATACATTATGAAAAAACATTGTAATTTACTCTCAAAATCTTTGTCGAGAGAAAGAAAAGTTTCAAGTGGCAAGGAAGACCTGTTACAACAATGATACATATATAAACTGCTAAAATCATGTCTTGAGTCAAGTATTCCCATGCTCAGTAGCTATGTCAGAGTAATTTTCTCCTCGGAGATATAACAATGGTGGCCACCAATATGGCACAGGGTGGATCTAGTGTCATAATAGATAATCCTGAAATAGCTGTCTCCAAAGAACAATGTCGTAGCTTGGGAGAGGAAACAAGGCCGAATGATGCAAGCCTCTACCTAAGGTCTTGATTCTGCTTCACCGAACAACATAGATCGATACATGTGATAATATATGTTGATGTCGAACATGCACAAAATCATCTGATTACCAGCCAATAATGGAGACTGTTAACAAATGCAAGGAAGGCCACCGAGAATGGTGATGGTCTCCAAGTTGCACAGTGCAAACTAATGAGTGTGAAATATTTTTGTCGTCGAACACTCGTAGAATCGCTTAACTAGGAGCGAATAATGAAAACCCATGATCAAACACAAGGTAACCTACCACTAATGTCAGCAAGCACCAAGGCACTGAATGCGTTTCTGGGTTATCTTCCTAGATAGAGTGTTGAAGTCGATAGGAAGAAACCCGTCGAAAGGTAGGCAATGACGTGTCCTACATCAGTCGACACGAAACTAGACAAGGATGATTTTGTTCTTTGAAGAATATTTTGAGCTTTTGGGTCTAAACAATGGAGCGAATGATGAAAGGATATGTAGGATCAGTTGATAGAGGAAACAAATGGGAACCCTTGAACAATAGAAGGCACGACAATGGTTTTAACTAGATAGCACTAGACTCATGAACACTATAGAGTGTTTAAGATACAAAGATGCAATTACATCAGGGTATATAGGCTAAAAACTCATAGGTTGGTAGGGTTCACACTAAGAGGCTATCAAAATGACGGTTTATCTGAGGGAGTGCCATCTTCAAGGGAATGATTGCTGCCAAACCACGCTTTTGAATATAGGATACAGTTTCATTGTCCACTTTTCCCCGTCTAATTTTTGAATGAGTCCAGATGGGTAAACTCATTGATCTTTTCATGTTTAAAGATTCTGAAAATGATCACAAAAAAGAATGAATCCGTGCCCTATCTCATTAGTTTAATGAGTCCATACAAGCAAACTCGTTGATTTTTTCATCTTTTAAGAGTCTAAAAAGTATCGTAAAAAGAATGACTCTATATCTTGTCTGTGTATTTAAAGAGTCCAGACTAGACAACTCAGTGGTCTTTTCATATTTAGAGAGTCTCAAAAGATTGTAAAGAAAGACTCCATGGTGGTCCCTTTGTCATAGTTGTTAACGGGGGCGACAAAAGTTTAATAGTATACCTAGATCAGTTACTTTTCCATATTTTAATCTATTGAACCCGGATAAAGAGAAACCTTTTTCCAATAGATGTCAACCTCATTTTATTACGAGTATGAGGCGATGGACTAAACTCGTGTTTTGTCGTGACACCTTAATGAGCTCAATAACAAAAACTCGAGATTTTTCATTCTTTAACAAGCAAGAAAAAGTACCTAAATGAATGCTCGGGTCATCTTTAGCATGTTTAACGAGTAGAAAGACAAAGCTCGGGATTTTTTCAGTTTAAAGAGCAAGAAAAAAAGTTCCTAAAAAGGATGCTTCATTGGTCTTTTTCAATTTATGAGCTGGAACAAGATCAAAAAAGAGGTGCTCAGAGCATCATTTGCATATAGTTAATGAGTGCAAATGATGAAAAACTCGGGGATGTCTATATTGTTTTAAAGAGCGATAAAATATCCCTAAAAGTGATTTATTGATTGTGGTATGGATGTTTAAGGAGACCTACTACAAAAACCTGGAGATTTTTATTTTTTTTGAAAGAGCAATAAAATGTCTCCAAAGGTGCTCTACCATTGTTAAATAGATTTTAACGAGCTTAACAATGAAAACTCGGGGACATTTGTATTTTTTAAAGAGCAATAAAATATCTCTAATAATGCTCTATTATCTTTGTTGTAGTAGTTTAACGAGCCCAAAGAAGGAGACTTGAGGCTTTTCGGATTAACGAGCAAGAAAAATTCCATAAAGAGAATGCTCGATCTTTCTCAATCTCATGCTTGCCATTAGAAGGGTCTATGCCATGCATTTCCTCATAAGACCAAGGAAAAACATCGTAGAAGTCCCTAAACAGGTAGGTGAAGCTCACAATTTCCTCAGGATTGTGATTGGCTCCACTCTGTATGTTTTCCACGATGCCTGTCATGACAGAAATATCAAGGCGCAATGTTTGTGAAATATTGCCCCTGTTTCCTTCTGATTCCAAAAGTTGGATAGTCGTATACGGTGAGGAAATGATTTCATGTGTGTCAGGTGACAGGATTTGAAGAGGCATCATGTCCGAATCAGATATCGAAACATTATGGTGTAAATCCTCCCAAGGTCACTCTTCTAACCTCGTGATCTCTCTAATAGTTTCGTCCATCGGTAGGACATGATTGAGTGGATCGAAAGAAAGAGTAGTTATGGGAGGGACAGTGGTACTTTTGGCCAAAACCAAAGTGACTGAATATTCAGATGCAATTTGAATGGCTTT
The DNA here is from genome assembly GCA_000404065.3 of Pinus taeda. Lineage (NCBI taxonomy): Eukaryota > Viridiplantae > Streptophyta > Pinopsida > Pinales > Pinaceae > Pinus > Pinus taeda. The sequence continues at coordinate 61,810 of APFE030723944.1, forward strand.
GCACGCCAATTCAGCTGGTGAGAGTGGCATTTGCTCTCCATAAGTGTCAATGTCTGAAGGAGCCAGTAGCATCCATGGATCGGTTTATTCATGAGGAATAGATGAAAGCATGTTGACCATATGTGAAACCTTCAGTGGCTGAAGAGGAAAACAACCCATGAGGGAAGAAGCCTTCAGTAGACTGGTACCTAACTAACATAAGAGTTAGTTCCTCCTCCTACTAGGGGTACGAAGCCACTTGGTAATGGTGAATAATTAGGGGTACAGAGATCTACTATAATAACCTTTCCATCCAATGGAAATTGGATGATGCGAAAGATAGTAGATACAATGGCTATCATGGAATATGTCCAACTACAACCCAGCAACAGATTATAGTCGAGTTTCTTATCCACGACTTCTACATCCACCGTTACTGTTTTCCCAGCCAAAGTGATGGGAAAACTAGCTAGGTATCTTTTTGGGATAAAGGTGTCGTCATCGAAAGCTTTAAGGGAGTTCGACGACGGGGAAAGGGTTGGGAAACCCAAGGCGAGCCAACATGAAGCAGACATGATACAGGTTTAAGAACCTTCATCAATGATAGTTCTGTGTATACCTTTATCTTTCGATGTGATATGCACATGAAATGCAAGCTGGTGGGAAAGGGGAGGTTTACACTTGTCCATGTCAAAAATAGGAAGCATGGAATCCGTAGGGTCAATGCCTCCAATAGCTGAAAGCAAAGCTTTCCATTGGTTGGGGCATGTTTGTAATACTTCGAGCACCGACATAGACAATAGCGCTTGTGCCAAATCCTCTATGATATTGTAGTGTTGGGCGACACGTGCAGATGTATTGTGCATTTTGCATCAAAGTGCCCCTTTTTGGGGTCAAATTACAAAGTCTTCAACTGACCTTTCGATATGAAAATTATTGGGTAGCGATGGGTTTTGACTTGAGGATGGTTCTACTGCAGGAGCGATAGGAGCTCCATAAGATTTGGCTCTTGTGGCGAGATCTACCATTCCAAATGTGTAAACGACAGAAGATCCTTCACCAGCTGAAGGATGTTGTGAATCATCACTGCCCCCTGATGTAGGTTGTGGTTGGTTGGCAACGAGATTTTGCTGCTCTTGAGTAGGAAAAGGATTTCTAAGGATAGCAGGTGCCTTGCTAGAATCGCTTTTGGCAAGGTAATCCGAGCTTTCTTGAAGACACGGATAATGCCCGGTTACATGTTCTTCAAGACAGAGTTTTCATGAATAGTTGGTGCCTTTATCCTTTCCCGCATCAATAGGTGCAATGGCCTTCTGTTTCGGGTTGGGCTACTCAGATGAATACTCCTTAGAAGGAGCAATCTTGTTCTTATTCTTCTTGTTCTTGCCACCGATTTTTCTATAGACTACATAGAGTTAATCACGGTGATAGGAAGAGCAGTCGCTTTGGTAGAGGGGTCCACTGATAGCTTGGTAATGGAACCATTGAGTTGTTTTACAGTGACCCTGGAGGTTGCACCAACGATCCCATCGGTGTGTGCTCCAGGGTGCTGAGTGGTGGGAGGATTGGGGTTACCACGAGCATAGGGGATAATGTCATAGAGAGTGATAGACTGTGAATAAATCAAATCTAAGTGCTAGGCATGACGTATGGATTGGTCCTATGTGACCGCACCACCTAGAGCAACATCTCTAGCGATTTATGAGAGTAACGACTTACAGAACTAGTTTGTTAAGAGAAAATTAGGGATGGGAGTTTTGACTAACCTTTTCCTACATCTCCATTCATGGAAATGATCAGAGATGTGGGTGGTGGTATCCTGACGAAACAAATTAAGGAGCTCTATACCTGTCTCATAATGGATAGGTAATTGAAAGTGCTTTAGGAACTTCATCACTAAAGTGTCAAAGGTATTCATTGATGCGCGTGGTAATTCAATATACCACTTTGCAGCATTGCCCGTGAGGGTGGGAGGAAAGAGATGGTAGGTGGTGACATGAGTGCATGGATCCTCCCCTTGTTTTCTATCGAACTTGGGAATGTCCACATGTATTTTATGCGAGATCAGCAGCCATTGTAAGTTGTGGTAGATGGGGTCGTTTTTCAACATGTATAGGTTGGGGATGTCCAATTTTGCTAAAAAAGAAAAATTGTTGGGTGCCCCCGACTCAGACCATGGTGATGATGGATGACTTGAGGAGCTCTATGCTCCTCCCATCGTTTGGTTCCCCATGGTGTACATGGGTTATGTGGTGTAAAAGTTGCTTTGCAGTATGGTGTTGTAGATGGGATTTCCATGAGGATTTTGATACTGGGGTATGAAATTGCCCCCAGTATAAGTGGTGCCCCCTTGAATCATCTGAGCTTGCGAGTAGGGTGCCCGCATGGATTGGGTGGTAATCCCTTGTGGATTCCCAACTGACACAGAACTAACCATATGGCTTTGATTGACAGAGGGAACACTCATGTCAATCAGCGACTGTCCATGCATGCTTGAGAATGGTGAGGGAACTGTGACATTCCCTATCGGCATGTGCATATTGGGAACCACCCCAGATATTTGAATCTATGTGTTGGAACTATACATTGGCGGCTGACCTTGGTGTTGGTAAATTGGAACTGTGCCCATACTACCGCATTGAGTGTTATATGGAGCACTATATGTGGCACCAGTTGAAGGTATGCTTTGTGGCACCATAGGAGTGGAGCCTGGCATCTGTTGGGTTCCACTTATAGAGGGTGTTATGTGAGTTGCAGTAGCTGGGATGAACGAGATAGCGGGATTCCACATTACCAATGTTGTAATGACCGTCGATTGGGGAAGTGGTAGAGGACCAATAGTGTCTCTATAATTCCACAACCCTTGAGGCATCGACTAGATAGATGGAAAAGTTCCATCTACTAAAGAAGGAAGTATTGGTACTGTGAGAGTAATGATAGGTTTTGACAGATCTATAAGCAGAGTGTTAAAATGAGGAAGAAGTCCTTCCGTAAAGAAATCCTCTGGCAAATCAGAACCATCGGTTGTCCACATAGATACCATGTGCGATTTAGGAGATTGATTCCTTGAAGATGAGGAATTTGAATCAATGAAACTTGAAAAATCCTCCACAGTGAGTGGAGGAAGTCCTAACAATTGTCTGGATTGACGACGAGGGCCGAATGTAGCTACAATGACTGTTATGTTTTATAAAATAGATTTTCATGTGATATTCTTTAAAGTCTCGAAAATGATAGCACTTAGGTACCTAAAAGTAAAAAATACACTAAATATGTCAATCAACAAACAGAGGGAAATTACCTCATCTGATAAACATCGATTACTGGAGATGAAACCTAGTCTCTCAATGAGTAATAGAGAAGGATGGCCAAATGTATGGTTACAGTTACTTTAGAGCTTCACCCGAACCTCTGATTGAGGGGCCAAGTATTCTAGTGAAGATGAGCACCCTCCCAAAAACTGAAGACAAAGTATATCCGTCTATTTGAGGTACCAGGACAGCCTGTTCCAGTCACCTTAGGTAAGTACCTAGAAGTTTTGGCCACTAGAGATACCTCAAATCATAGACATTACTAGGGGGGACATAGTCGTAGATAGCTTGCTATGTGGGCATGATACCTGAGTCCCCGACTCAGTTCCGAAATCCTCGAAGGAACCTAGTGGGCTCTAGTATTGCAGTAATATTGCTGCAACTCCTGGGACTCCCTTCTTTACTTTTATCAACCCGGTAGTTCGTAACAAACTTGGAAGCGATGATGTTGTATGCACAAGTACTAGCTCTTGCCGCGACTGTCACTTGGTCAGCTAGCACAAGTTCGCTAGGACCTTAAGCCAACTTCAATGAGCTTTTAGAAGAAGCTTTTTAACTGATGGATGGAAGCTAACTCAAAGGAAGCTAATCTACTTGTGGAAAGAAACTGAAAAGCTGAAAGGAAGTGCAAACCCTAGCAAACCCTAGCAAACCCTAATTTTACCAGTTAGCCCTACTGATGCAAGAAAGAGGATGCAAGCTACCGAAAGAGATGCCATTGACTTCTAGGAAGGTAAAATTCATGTGTCTAAGCTACTTCTATAGTAAAATCTAGAGAAAACATCTTTTTGTACTTTTGAATAAGTTGTCAGAATTATCATGCATGTGCTTTTCACTGTTTTTGGCTATGTAAAGGTGCATTGGCGAAACAAAATGTTTGTAGGAGGTCGGGAAGGTTTGGAGAAGGCCTAAGGGGTCCCTAGCACCCTTCCAGAGAGTTTCGCATAGTTTGGCTATCAAGAGACCGCTTTTGTGAGCTTCCACAGGAAGTCTACAGGGGTTCTACAGGATGTTCTGGAATTTCTACAGGATGTTCTGTAATTTTCTACAAGATGTTCAGAAAGGGGATTTTGGAGGATTGATGGAGGAATAATGATGAAGGAGTGGGTATGGAGGTGAGGTAAGGGTGTGAGGAGGTCTAGGACTAGGTGAATGTAGCTAAGGAGTGGCGAGGATGGTTGGATTTGTTCAAGGAGGAGTAGAGCAATGTTGCACAAAATTATGGGAATTTAGGGCAAAGCGAGCGAATATGGCAAACGTAAGGCAAGAATCCGGGTTGGAGGATGGAGCAGGTAGGATTGATGGAGTATGGGTAGAGAAAGAAGTATTACAGGTGCTCTGCAAGTTCTTTTCCAAACTGAACAACCAAAGACTTGGAAAATCAAGGACCTAATTACTTTGACCTAATGTGACCTAGATAACAGCAGAGAAAATGAACAAAAGTCTATTTGCAACAAAATCATGTGAAGCAACTATGCAACTCAGCATTCATGAACCTAAGAATGCAACCACAACGGATATCAACTTCAACAAATGAGAATCTAACACTAATAATTGCATGGTGAAGCAAGACAATGTTTTTGGTGGAAGCAAGGTCACCTTGGTCCCAGCTCATGGTCCCACTGAGGGAGAGGTGAGATCCGAGGTGCTTGATAGCCTTTTTCTAAAGATCTTCCCTGTTATTAACCTATCAAATCAATCTGAACATGAAAATCCTTCTTAATCATCAACTATGATCTAGGTAACCAAGCAAGACTCTAATCTACTTAACAGAAATTATTTTGCGAAGACATAAAAAGCAAATGACAATACACAAAGGAAGCCTTGGCACTTGGGTTGGGCCCAACCCCAAGAGCTATAGGCTCCTAAGAAAAACTTAGAACTGATGCAAAATAAAGATGCTTTCCATTACTCAAAAATAACAATGTCACCAGAAAGTTATACAACAACAGCTACAAAATGAGCTGAGAAAATAAGAGCACTCTAGTGAAAAATAACAACAGTCCAAAAAGTAACTTACGAAGGCTGGAAGCCTTCCTATTTATGCATTACGAGGGTCTCCAACAGCCCTCCTTAACTCAAGGGGCTTGACTTATATGGTTTAATCCATGTTTTTATGCTTTTTATATCTAATTCGTCATTCTACATGCTTTTGTTGACATATATGAATAAAAAAATAAAAATATATATATTATATAAAAATTCGCTCTCGACCCGAGAGCTTTTGAAAATGTCGCTCCCTGCAAGCAACCTTGCTTGAATCACCATCCTGCTATCCAAAGAACTACTCTTCACAACTCTAGCGCAAGCCTTTTGCTTGATCTGCCCTCTTCACTAACTAATCAATTTGGTGTTGGTGTTTATGCCCAATCTCCTATCTACTACTTTGGTCTATCCATCTGTTTGAGGGTGGTATGCTGAACTCAAACTGAGGTTAGATCCTAGTTTGTTTGAAAGAGTTCTCTAGAAACTCCCTACAAACTTTGTATCCCTATCAGACACAATACTTATAGGAAATCCATGTAATCTTACAATTTCTGAAAAAAATATACTAGCTATATGTGTTGCATCACTAGTCTTCTCACAAGCAATGAAATGTGCTATCTTGGAAAATCTATCTACCACAAGATAAATCGAATCATTCCCTCTTTGAGTTTTTGGTAATCCCAAAACAATAGCCATGCTAACTACATCCCACGGTTAGTCTGGTATTGGCAATGGATAGTACAATCATGTGTTCTGACTTCTCCCCTTAGCATGTTAACAGATCCTGCACCTTCTCAACAAATCACTTAACATAAGTTTGCATTTTTGGCCAATAATAAAAAGGCTTCACCTGAGCAAAGGTTTTATCTTCTCCAAAGTGACCAGATAATCCTCCACTATGTTTTTCCTTTATTATGTTTTCCCTCATAGAACATTTGAGAATACACAACTTGTTGCCTTTAAACAATAAGCCTCCTTGGATGAGATAACCTAACCATTGACTACTGTTATGAACTATTGGATTTTGAACTGCTGTATATATATCTTTGAAATCAACATCATGTTTGTACATTTTCAATAATTTCTTCAAATCCTACAACACCAACTTTGAATTCTTGCATAATAAAACTTACCCTGCTTAATGCATCAGTGAATTTATTCAACTTACCTCTTGTCTGGTTTATCAAAAAAGTAAATCTCTACAAAAATTCTACCAACTTGGCATGTTTCTAGTTCAATTTCGGTTGGTTATTTATGAATCGTAATGCATGATTGTCCAAATACAATATGAATTCCTTTGGAAGAAAATAACGTCTCCATTTTTTCAAGGCTTCTACAATAGCGTAAAAATCTTTATCATAAGAAGAATACTTCTTCTTCACTTCTTCTCACTTAAGTACGCTATCGGTCTTTGTTCCTAACTCAGAACTATGCCAACTGTAACTCCTCTAGCATCGATTTCAACATGAACTACTTTTTGAAAATTAGGCAAAGCTAAAATCTGTTCCTCTATGATTTTCCTCTTCAGCAATTTAAAATTACTGTTTGGTCCTTCTACCCACTTGTACGGCTAATTGGTCTCCTTAATTGTTTCACGAATTGGTGCACAAATCTGACTAAAACCTCTGATAAACTTTTTGTAAAAACTTGCAATACCATGGAAGCTTCTTACCTCAAATATATTTCTAGGAATAGGCCAGTTTCAAATTGCATGAACTTTCTCTAGATCCATTTTCAATCCTTCTTTAGAAACTACAAATCCCAAATAATTTAATTCTTCTTTCATGAAACTACATTTCTTTAGATTTATCAGAAGTTTCTCTTTCTGCAGATTTCTTAAAACCAATTTAAGATGCTATAGATGTTCTTCCTTACTTTTACTGAAAACTAGAATATCATCAAGATAAACAAAAACAAACTTGCCTACATATTCCTTCAAAACTTCATTGATCAATCTCATGAATGTGTTAGGTGCATTAGTGAGTCCAAAAGGCATCAGTAACTACTGATACAACCCACTGTTTGTTTTAAATGCAATCTCCCATTCATCTCCTTCTCAAATCCTTATTTGATGATATCCACTCTACAAATCTATTTTAGTAAAATACTTTGATCCATTCAAACAATACATCAAATCATACATGTGTGGAAAAGGAAATTTATACCTGATTGTGATCTTGTTTATGGCTCTCAAATCTATGCACATACGCCATTCACCTCCTTTCTTTGGACTGAGTACTGTTGGTATAACACATGAACTAAGACTCTCTCTGATTAGTCCCTTATCCTTCAGTTCTTGCACTTGTCTTCTGACTTCAACATTCTCTTGAGGAGTTAATCTATACGCTAATTTATTTGGTAAACTTGCTTCTGGTATTAGATCAATATGATGACTAATACTCTTGATCAGTGGCAATGCATTTGGCAACTCATCCACAATAATATCACTAAAATCATTTAACAATGTTTTGATTTCTTCAGGTAAATCATCTAAGTTTGTGGAAGTTAAAATTACCTTCGGTCTCCCTATGACAACAAAATGCATTTCTTCACCTTTCCCAATCACTTGCAATAGCTCCTTTCCACTCATCAGCATAACACTACTTCCCAGTGCTCCTTTGTCAACGTCATCCTTCAATGGCAACAATGTATATTTATTTCCATCTTTCTCCAGAGTATAAGTGTTTCTCCTCCCATCATTAATAGCTTTTCCCAACAATACATGGCATACATCCATTGACATTACATCACATAATATTACATCCTTATACGTATCAATCTGTATTTCAACCTTGCATTGTTCTGTCACAATAATTTGATCTGCAACCACGACACTTTGTAAGGAGTAGGGTGCATTAACTTTGCTAATTCGAGCTTATCGACCATCTTTGTAGAAACAAAGGTTATTAGTGCTTCCACTGTCAATTATTACTTTACAACACTTACCTTTGGATTTACAAGTAGTTCTGAATAAAGTCTTCCTCTGCGCTGGTTTTTTAATCTCTTTCTCGGTCTTAAGCAATGTCCTTCTCAACAACAGGGATTCTCCTAGTTCAGGGGGTTCTTCCTTTTCCATAAGTCAAGGTGTGTCTGGCTTCGCCTCAGTGAAATTCACATTCCTCTGACTTGCTGGTCTATTATGAGGATAGTCCCACCATACATATCCCCATCCTCCACATGTGTAGCACTGAATATCTCTTCCTCGGCCTCTTCCTATGGGCACAAACCTTCCTCTATTAAAATCCCCTCTTTGTGGTGGTCTTCTACTTGAACTGCCTGCTTCATGCTAATGTTGTTGTCCCCTTGGTTTGGTAGTTCCTCTACCTCTTATTGAGCTTCTTCCTCTATTCCTCTAATTCTGTTTTCTCAGCATCTTCTCCTCTCCATTCAAACTTGCTTGTTAGGCATTCTCAATAGTCTTCAGACTTAACAAGCTAATCTCATCTTATATCTCATATCTCAAGCCATTGATATATCTAGCTACCTTCTCCATGTCATCCTCTGCATGTGCTGCTCTATTACTCAATCTATAAAACTCTTCTGTGTATTCTTTTACATACATTCCTTTTTGCCTTAAATTCTTCAACTATTTAAAAATATTTAATTGATAATCTTTAGGCATAAATTTGGTTTTCATCTTACTCACCATTTTTTCCAATTTTTTGATCTTGGACTTCCCTTTCCTTATTTTGGATGTCTGTAGCTTGTCCCAGCAAATAGTTGCATGACCCTCTAATCTGATAACTACAAATTTCACCTTCTTCTTATTGTCAGCTTCCTCTTCATAGTCAAAATATTTATCTAATGACTTGATCCAATCCATTAGCTCTTCTACATTGAGACTCCCTTCATACATAGGAATTTCCACCTTTGATTTTCCTCCTAATTTTGCCAGAATCTTAATAACTCTGGTAGTTTCATTTTCCTCCTCTTCTTCTTCCTCAGAAGATTCTTCTTTAGCACTATTATCCCCTTCATCAGGTGTTCTTCTCTGAGTAGTCTCATTTGTTTCCATCCTTGTATGTAGACTTTGGATCTCCTCCAGTAGAACTACATTTGCTTCCTGTATTCCTTGACCAATGCTAGCTCCTCTTCTCCGTGGCATGTTTACTGTAATCAACCTTAATTCGTCTATGCTTTGATACCACAACTGATGCAAGAATCAATTGTTTTGAGAAATATCAACAATCAACCTTGTGTTTTCCTTTTCCTTTATAATCAGGCCTTCTGCTTCTTTGCTTTGATTTCCTTAATATAAGCCTGACAACAGATCTTTGCTTTACTTAACAAAGCCTCTCGGTGGTACACTGTAGATCACCTCACCTTTGATTCGACGGTTTATGTTATATCGTAATCGCAATGGCAATGCTTAGGGCTCAATTCATGCATATGAAATGGTGTGATGCGATATAGTCAATGATCACAACGCCCATTGCATATCGAAGGTTTCCAATACTCCAGGCCCATTCCCTTTCCAACTGAGATATTGCGATTTGATAGATTGCTATCCCACATTGAATTGTCTTACAGTTTAAAGTCCAATCACACACCAATGTTTTATTGTGATGAGATGTTCCGATGATTGCACATCGCAATTCCTTAAGGCCCGATGTCCGCCGCTTTGTAAATAAATATTGCAATGTGATATGGGATGATCCAACAGTTGGCGGGATTTCACACTATTGGTTGGAACTTAGATCAACGACTGGGATTTAAGTGGGTTTCAATATTGTTATTAGCACACAAGCCTAGGATTTCCATTTAATTCGAAGTTCTATATCATAAAGCATAAAAATTGAGAAATATTTGATTCTGTCTCGAATACAAAAACATGAGCACAAATATACCGCTTGTTATGGGGTATTAAATGAAAAGTCAAGATGAGCAACAAATATTTAGCATGTTATATAGGGTGTTAAATGAACGGTCAGATGAGCAACAAATATAGGGTATCATGTTATAGGCTATTAAATAAAGGACTCGTTGTATTAAAATCTAAATTATTAATTTCTATAGAAGTTGCTATGATTTGGTTTTTTGAAATTATTAGATAAAATAAATTGGTTTTTTATATAAATATAATTATTAATGATTATAACATAGAATATTATATTAATTTTTAATTGTGTATAATTAATTGTAAATTATTTTATTTTTTAATTTAAGGAAAATAAATTTTCATTTAAATTCTTTTATTACAAATTAATATTACTTAAGGTAAAATTATATAAATAATGTCTAGTTTATAAGTTTTAATGTAAGCAGTAAATTTTAATCTTTATTTTTCTTTTCTATTTTAAATTGCATGAGCTTCGATAGGCTTCATGTATAGATATCATCGCAAGGATGAAATCTTAAAATCAAATCATTATCGAAGTCTTCATCTCTATCCTTTTTGGGAAGACAATGTTCCGCATTCAACACTAAGAAAAAATAATGTTTTCCTTTTCTAAATTGGTACAATGTTTATTGGTATCAGTGTATGCGTCATCATCCTTTGTATATGGTTGCTCACATGCTTTCGAGAATTTTGGCTTAGATTTGTGCCATTTGTTTTTTTTAAGAATAAATATACTATTATCATAATTTAGAACTTGAACCTATAAAAAGTGTCCCACTATAAGATCATATTGTTTGAGAAACCCTCAATATTTTCAATATTGATAGGTATTCTATAATATGTGTACAAACACTACTGAACCCACTAAATATCTATTTTTATGTAAGTATCCAAAGTATTTCCGACTTCTTTAAAAAAATGTTAAACACTAAAATGGAGGGGAATATTTAAGAGACAAAATCAACTATAATTTTTGTTATACGCATAGTGGTAGGATAAAAAAAATTGAAACCAAGGGATAACAAAAATACCTAATGTACGCTAGAACTAATATCCCTCTTCTAATGCATTCTCATAATCAACAAGATTAGAAAATTCAACAATACAAAAACCCTTATATTAGAGATGGACCTCACAATCCCTTACCTAAGTCAAATAAACCGAGTGACCTACAAATATGAAGTAAATGACTAGAAACCATTTAATTTTTGTATCATGAAATAAAATTTATAAAATGATTGTAGGTCTTTGACATTTCATTGAAATACTTTTAGAATTTGTATCATTTCAAATTTCCATACAATATTTTTGAGAAAGACAAGGAAAGTTTTATGTGTGAAATTTTGCAAATTGACTATTTCTTGGAAATTTTAGGAAAAAAATTATTTGCTAATTTGGTTAAAAATTCACCTATTTTTTACATATATATGATTAAATGGAAGAAATTCATCAAATATTTTCCAACTTTAATAGTAAATTACGTGTTCTTTTATTGAATATTCACTTTCATTCTATGTGTATGACTTTTCAAAACAAGATAATCATCTATATTACTATACATAGCTATAATATTTATTCCTTCAAAAATACTCTCGAGGGAGCAAATTTCAAAGAAATATAATTCAACTTCTTTTTTATGACCACATCCTCGAAGGAAACTAACTTTGAAGTTGAAGACACCATATAACCCACTACTCCTCCTTATAACTGTAAACATGAATTAATGGTTAGATCTTTACATAAGAGTTAGACAACATTGGTTTATTTTGCATTCACATACACTCAAAATGAAGGTGGTGCTAGTCCATAGGAATTACAAAAAATTTTAAGAACCACACTCCTCCCTCCTGCGCCCCAAATTATATTTACAATAAATGGGTGAATCTCCATAGTACATAGAGAAATGTATAATTGGTATTTTCAATAATATAATATGCATATCTAATTTTTTGGTCAATCTTTCACTAAATTATAAAATTTTGTGTAATCTTGATAAATTTTTCACTAAATAATAAAACATTGCAAAACCTTAGCATTTTTTTCACAAAAATTGAAAAACTATAAATCTTCTTTCACTAAATTATAAAATTTTGTGTAATCTTGATAAAGTTTTCACTAAATAATAAAACATTGCAAAACCTTAGCAATTTTTTCACAAAAATTGAAAAACTATAAATCTTCCTTGATCCTTGATAATTTATACAACCATATATAATAATAGGAAAGGATAAATAAATTAAGCTATAATATACTCATTTTCTATGTTTTGCAAAATAAAATTCATGGGTTATGTTGGTCGAGGTTTTTACTATACACTCTTGCAAATATCCTTGCATAATTTTATTATGTTTTAACAAAAATACCTATTTACATTCTAAGGGGAAACTACTTTAATAGTTTAAAAGATACATGTTATTGGAAAAATGGTATGTTTAAATTAATGAGCATTTTTCTGTTCTTGTCCCATTAGGAATTAAAAACTACATTTTAAATTTCTTTCCTATTAAACATAGATTTAAAATAAATTTGACATTAATTTAAAAAAATTAGTAAATAAAAACTGTTATAAAAATATAAAAATTAATAATATTATAATAATATTTATTAAAATTTTTTTTAATTATTATATGAATACATCTGTAAGTGATTATATCAACATGATTAGATTGGTCGCCAAATAACTACTCATATAATTTTAGTCCTAAACCATTATATTTTTAAATAAAAAAATATTAAGTGTAATAAATTGGTTTACTCAATTTTTCAAGGTAATATCAAATATAAATTAGTAACTTTTATAAAAGTTGTTGATGTATGATTTGGTTTTTGGAAATTAGATATAAAACAAATGGTTTTTTATAATAAATATAATTAATTGATTGTAGGTATATATATTAGGAAAAATCGTATTAATTAATAAATATTATTTTGTGAACTTGAGAAATCAAGTCCCTGTCTAAATGGAGTTCCTTGTCTCACTAGGAATTAAAAATTACAGTTTAAATTTCTTTCACATTAAATATAAATTAAATTTTAATTTAAATTAATTTAAAAAAATAATATAAAAAAAATATTTATAATATTAAAATTAATAATATATTATAATTATATAATATAAAAATAATTTTTTTAAATATTATAGGAATAGACTATGCGTAAATGATTATATAGACATGGATTAGATTAAGTTACTAAATAACTATTCATATAAGTTACTTCTAACTATTATATTTTTTTTTTAATTAAAAAAATATTAAATGTAATAAATTGGTTTAAGCAATTTTAAGGGTAACATCAAATATAATATAAATTAGTAACTTTAATAGAAGTTGCTGATGTATGATTTGGTTTTTGGAAATTAGATATAAAATAAATGGTTTTTTATAATAAATATAATTAATTAATTGTACTTATATATATTAGGAAAAATTAGAAATTACATTAAATTTCCTTCTATTAAATATAAATTAAAAAGAATTTTAATTAATTTTAAAAATAATATAAAAATTTTGTTATAATAAATATAAGAATTAATAAATATATATAAATATTAATATAAAATATTTTTTAAAATAGTATATAATAGACTATGTTGGAAATGAATAATGAGTGTTGATTAGATAGTTATTAGTTACTTCTAACAATCATATTTTTTTAAATTAAAAATATTTAAATGAATAAATGGTTTAAAGCAGTTTTTAAGGGTAATTATTAAAAAGTAAATTAGTAATTTTTATAGAGTTGCCGATATATAATTTTGTTTTTCTGAATTAGAATATAAATAGATGCTTTTTTTATTATAAATATAATTAATTGATTGTAATATATATATATATATATATATATATATATATTATATATATATATTTTCTATTTAAGTGTTGTATAAATTAATGTAGATTATTTAAATTTTAAGTTTCTAAGCAAGATATTTATATTTCCAGCCCAGGAAAAATGTATTATATTATAACTCCCCCTAGAATGTTATAATTTGACTCAAAAAATAATAAATTTTTTAGCCTAATTTAAAAAATAAAAAATAAAAATCTATATTACACTGGTAAAACTTCAGAATGGTAACTACCCTCAATTTTTTGTGATTCCACAACATCATAATTTGGCCATGCTTCAAGGGTCTATTCATGGTCTCTCTATACTATTACATTTTCCATTTAGGGCGAAGCATTTTGTATTACCAATCACCAACCCTGCCATTTATGGCGAAACATTTTGTATTACAAGTCACTAACTCAAAAGCATCGGCAACAATTTCTCGCTGCGAGATTTTTGTGCATATCCTTTACCTTTGTCGTTTGTGTTCGTCGTTATACTTCAAACAAACATTAAATGAATATCTTGCACGCCCCATCTGGTTGCCTTCTGTAACGCGGTACTAATATCTCAAAGTCATATATGTTCATCAAGGTAAATTGCAAATTTTAGGAACATTTTGGAAATTCGAAAATTTTAAAATGTTAACAACAGTATCCATACAGTTATGTCTTAAATATTATAATTTTTTCCATACAATACTGAAATGGTAACAACAGTTAACTTTGCTTCTGTTTATCATATCTCCTAAACATTAAAAAATTATCCATACAGTTATGCTCTGATTTTGTGGACAGCCTTATCCGGAGCCTCATTCCCTGCCAGTGCCTTGCCAGTGCCTTGCCAGTGCCTTGGAAAGCACGTATTTCTTCAAATCAAATTCAACGACCTTCTAAATAGTTTGTTTAGGCACATTAGTCAAGCTGGAAAACTGTGTTTGTGGATCTAGTTGATGATGCCAGATGTCTATATGACCACAACTCCTTCATAAGTGGCCATGAAGGCTCATATCTTCGGCCATGGAAGTCTCCGGTGAGGTTGAAACTTTATGATAACGTTGTATTCGAATGGAAACTCTCCTCCCATTACGTTCTTGGCAAGCAATATTCATAAAATAGGGACCATGGCAGCTGCAATACCGCTGGTTATATATATATATATATATATCTTCGCAAGATTTATCTTAATTATATTTATTTTAAGTAGAGCTTCCACGAGTTGTAATTTTTTTTTTAATTTTTATATTTTCAAAGATTTATATATATAATTATTTATAATTTTTTTATTATTTAAATTGTATTTTTTTATGTATAAACAATATAATGTTTTGAAAGTTTTATTGGATATTTGGATTGTTTAAACTACACAACTTAAATATGGAATTTCAACAAATCTTTTATAGGTTTTGGACAAAATTGACCAAAAAAAATATATTTGAAAAATGGTCAAAATATGAAATAAATATATTTGAAGTGAAATATTTAAGCCGTAAGGCGTTTCACTTTGAAATGAATTGCCCCAGCCGCTGCCGTGTCCTATTGTTGACCGTGGATTTGTGGTGTTAGACGATTGAATGAATTGTGATTGTTGATCCAACACCGACCTAAAACTGAACGGTTAATGAGGAAGGTGGACGGACGCACCGCCAATGAGCCATTCGTTTCGCAATGTGCTTGGCTCGCACTGCCAACAAGGGCTCTGCCTAGACTCGAGCTCTGAACTTCGCCTAATCGGGGATTCCCTAATGGAGCTTGTTACAGAACAGATTCAGGAAAAGCTCATCACCCATGCATAAATTCTGCGGTATGACACCGGTGAGCTTATTAGACGAGACGTCGAGGGCTAGCAGCGTGCCATTTCTCCCTAGGGTGCGGGGAATCGAACCCCTGACGTTTTGTCCTAGAGATTCGGCACCTCAAAGTCCACCAGGTTGCCGATAGAATCGGGGATTCCGCCATGGAGCTTGTTACATAACATATTCATGAGAGTGAGCTCCAATTTGTCGAGTCAGGTCATTGAATGAAAGGTCCAATGACTTCAGGTTTCTCACATTGCCGAGCTGGGGGCTGAGAGGGTCTTCAAGTAGAGGAAGAGGAAGTCGAGTGAGCCTTAGATTGCCTATCTCCGGCAGAATCGAACCTACTAGAGATGTCGAGTCGGATGAGCTTCGTTAAGTTCCCGGTTTTGATTGGTGTAAGAAGTTTGATATGAATACTGCCAACCCAACCCCGTGAGGAACACATTCGACGTAACAAGTTTGATATGGATTCAGAGTAAAGTATAAATTCAATTTTAGAGTTGGACGTAGATGCAGAGAGGAGTTGGGTTTTAGAGTTGATGCGATGTGATGTCAGCCTCAGATGGTAATGGGCTGGATTTTAGAATTGGCTATGAATGTGGAGCAGAGTCCGATTCTGCAGTTGTTGTTCTTTTTGTTCTTTATTTTTATTTTCATTTTCCTCTTGCTTTTGTTTTTGGTGTTTTTTCTCTGCAATGTTATTTTATGTGTGTTTTTAGCATGGTTGTGCTAATTTTTAGGCGTGTTTTTTTCCCTCGTCTTTTTTGTTGCTTAATTTTTTCCTCTCGCCTCTTATGTTACTTCTTTTTTCATCGTTTTTTAATTTTATTTTAATAGTGGGAAATTAAGGAAACCCAAATAGCCTATTAAAGTAAAGCAGATTCCATAGATACCATGGGCGCAAGCAAATTCAGGTATGCTTGGTTTCATTTTTTGAATACAAATTATATGTAATTTGATTTAAAATTTAAACTCATGAATTTGTTTTAAGATTTAAACTCATGAAGAGAAGGAGTTGTTTAATTTTGTGTGACAGAGTCCTCCTTTGGTCCAAATTGTTTTCAGAGTTTTTTTCCCTTTTTAGTTTAAGGCAATCCAAATAGTTTAACTGATGCAAATAATTATAGCTGATGCAGATAATGTGATAATGTGATTTAGAATAATGAAAGGAAATGAGCTATTTGATTTCTATGTGAGAGAGCTTTTTTTTCCAAAGACCATGAGGTCATTTTCAGCCTATCCTGGTAATCATGTTGTAGACGAACCGCCAGACTAGAGATTCTGCTCCTTGATCCAACAACCTGATCAATTATTTCTAATTTTTCGTCCCTCTTGGTTAGGAGTTTTTGACTAGCCATGCAAGAAGTCAGACCATGAGACCATCTAGTAAAATTCCTAACAAACATAACGTTGTTCATAGTCACCAACATATTTTGGAGAGGCCTGAATGAAGAAAGCTATGAATTTCAATTATTAGCAAAGAGTTTTGACCTTAATGTTCAAGGTTGGTTTAATACCTGCTTCATTTCCTGTCATAGCCAAGAAAGAGAGGTTGCAATAGTCAAACATCAAAGTATCAATCATAAAACAAATTGTATTAAGAAAAATACAATGTCTAGAACATATGTTTTCCTGAAATGCAACCTCAAATCAACTTATAGGACTCCTGGTGCCATAAAGAAATTCCAGCCTATTCCAAAAATAGAGAATCCAAGAATTCAACTGAATAACAAAACATGGGTCGTGTGTGCTTTACCATTTACTATTTCCTGTACCACCATTAGAATATTAATACCACAATAAGATTCCCTTCCGACATAGAATGGATTAGGTAGAAACTCAGGGAATGCTTCAAACCACTGCATCCAAGATTATAAACTGTACTGAGATTCACAAAAATCTATACACTTGTAAAATATTTTTTTGTAGCGTGATAGAACTGAAAACCTTTATGAGGAAAGTATGTATATCTAAAGCAGCCTTAAAATCTCTAGTCTTGTAATCTGTAGCTGTATTGGAGTAAGAAAAACCAGTCCTAACTGGAGAATCAACAAAAAGAATGTTGGAGACCTACATGTGCAAAACCATTCAAGGTTAATCCATTACAATAAAAATTTATACATTCAGTGGCATCCAAGTTAAGTCCAAGTTGGATGAGAAACAATTTAATAATGGAAAATTCCAAAGTGATGAAAGCAACAGAACATAAAAGTTGATAACAAAGATGCTTTATCACTGACATAATCTAGTATGCTCGCTTGATGAATGTTTGAAAGAGGGAAAAAAAATCGGGGCCCTAATTGAAAACATTTCGTTATAACCATAGTGGCAGAGGCAGGAGCCTTGAACGCCAACCTTAGTCCAAGAGTGTGGATTGGGGATGAGCGTGGGTAAACTCCCAGAATTGTTATTGAGATCAAAACTCATTAGACCTACAATAGGAGAAAAACATTGGGATAAATATTAGAAGATCTCTATCATTTTATTTTACAAATTTCGAAAAATCACTATTATGTTCTTTTTTTCTCTACACAAGGATTGCATCAAAATAGCCTCCCACCCTGCCTAGCCTTGCAAGTCTGGAAAGTGCATTATCTTTTCACGATCAATGTTGAACATTGAATAGGTAATGTTTCAAGAGTATGAAATCCATAATTTATCGATTTCCGTTATTCTTTGGTTTACAATGATATCTTAGTATTGCATAAGCCTAATTATAACAACAATTGACTCGGTTTTGGGTGCCAATTCCAACAACATGGGTAAAAGTGAGTTTACAGTTAGCCATTTGAATAAGCCGTTCCCATGGCCAGATTACACAATTTGAAAACTTAATATGTACAAGATCAAAATTCATTCAACAAATGGCAACTTTGAGCATTGAACCAAAGAATAAGAGCAAGAATTCCCTAGCTTACCAATCTCATAGACAAATCCAGTGAAACCGGTGCAACCAGGACCTCCCTCAAGCCAAAGTAGAAGTGGATCATTTGCTGGATTACTTTTTGACTTCACAAAATAGTAGAAAAGTTCTCTTCCATTGGCCTCACTAACTGTCACATACTTGCATGAATATGAAGAAAACACAAAGACTTTCATGCAGTTAATTGGTCATCCAATAGAATATAAGAGTGGTAGAATCACGTCTTTAAACACTCCATATAACAATTTTCGCTCCTACTCTTTTACATATTTTGAACTCCATGCAACAATTTTGACTTTAATATTTTTTAGTTTCAATTGTCACCAGATTTATTAAGTATCCATAGAAATTAAACTCTATTCAAACATATTCACAGTCTGTGCATAACAATTAGAGATCTGTATATCTTTTATGTTTTTCTGTCTTTCTTTGTCATATAAGCATGCATTCTACAAGCTATGAACATTCTACAAGCAATGAGCTCTTTGGTTATGTTCTTAATCTTTGCATAAATACACAGCTAATTGTTTATTTACAAACAGGAGCAAATTCATGCATGCTATTTTTGAACATGACTGTGTTAATGAATAAATATTCTTTCCAGTGAAAAATATGGCACTTTGAATTTGTTACTTTCAATTATTGTTACATTTGAACATGGACTTTATTCATGAATAAATATACTTTACCTTGGATAGATATGGCACTTACCCATCATATATCTCATAACTAATATTGCCATGATATCTTGGAAAGGGCTCCACTCTGGCATTTGCAGATGCTGCCTTGCAATTCAACTGAAGTGAGGTGATAATTAGAGATATAATTACATGGGCAGTGAATATTTGATTTCTGTATGAGAGAGCTTTTTTTTCCAAAGACCATGAGGTCATTTTCAGCCTATCCTGGTAATCATGTTGTAGACAAACCACCAGACTAGAGATTCTGCTCCTTGATCCAACAACCTGATCAATTATTTCTATTTTTTTGTCCCTCTTGGTTAGGAGTTTTTGACTAGCCATGCAAGAAGTCAGACCATGAGACCATCTAGTAAAATTCCTAACAAACATAATGCTATTCATAGTCACCAATATAGTTTGGAGAGGCCTGAATGAAGAAAGCTATGAATTTCAATTATTAGCAAAGAGTTTTGACCTTAATGTTCAAGGTTGGTTTAATACCTATTTCATTTCCTGTCATAGCCAAGAAAGAGAGGTTGCAATGGTCAAGCATCAAAGTATCAATCATAAAACAAATTTTATTGAGAAAAATACAATGTCTAGAACATATGTTTTCCTGAAATGCAACCTCAAATCAACTTATACGACTCTTGTTGCCACAAAGAAATTCCAGCCTATTCCAAAAACAGAGAATCCAAGAAGTCAATTGAATAACAAAACATGTAAATTGTAAATTACATGTATATGGCACCCAAAAGTAGGACTTGGCCTATCCTTTCTTGGAGTAGACCTAGGTGATAGGAGGGAAGGGCATGCAAATGTTTAAAGGGGTGATTGCATTAGAGGAATCAAATATTTTAATTAGTAAATATCTTCTTCTAAATGTTTTCATTCATTCATATATATATATATATATATATATATATATATATATATATATATATAGATATATAATTTAATCTTATGTTGTTAATGATGGAGTAGATTTGTAGTCCTGGGACAACTCAACTAATGATGGTTAAGTAAATGAAGTATTATATGTGAAGAGGGTTTTGGTTCACATCACCCCAATTCACATATATATGCAGAATGGTCATATCTAAGCACCTAGCCAAGAGGTTATATTAGTGGGAGGTTATAGTAGTAATGGTTGGAATCGACCATTTTCTCAGACAGTCTCAAGGTTTCCACCCCATCCCCATGTTGAGCATGAACAACAATCATTGCATTCCATGAGACAACATCATGCTTAATCATCTTCTCGAAAACTTTCCGTGCATCTTTTATGCCTCCACATTTGGCATACATTGTAACAATAACATTGCACACAAAAACTTGGGACTGGAATCCACTTCTGATAATGTACGCATGGACCTGTCTGCCAAACCTCAAATCAATGAGAATAACACACGCATTGACGACACTGAAAAATGTCAACTCATTTGGCTTCATACCAGTCTGGTGAATTTGATTAAAAAACCTTGTGGCCTCGTCCGCTTGCCCATTTTGGGCATATCCTGCAACCATGGTATTTCAAGAAACAATATTTCGAATCAGCATTAAATCAAACATTTGGCGTGCACCATCTACTCTCCCACATTTGGCATACATATCAACAACAACAGTCCCAACAAATACATTTGACTCAAATCCAAGCTTAACAACCTGTCCATGAATTTTCCTCCCGTATCCTAAATCCACCACACTTGCACATGCACTTACAACACTGGCTAAGGTGAACTCATTAGGTTTCGTTCCCATCCATTGCATCTGGCCATATAAATCCATGGCTTCAACCTGATCACCACATCGGGCATATGTCGCAATCATTGCATTCCAAGAAACTATGTTACGTCATGCATTTTGTCAAACAGACACTATGCATTTTTCACATACCCACATTTTAAATAACCTGTAAGAACTGTAGTCCATGAACAGACATCTTGTTCAGGCATTGTGTCAAACACTTGGAATGCATCCTTAATTCTCCCACACTTCACATACATTTCCATCATACAATTCCACAAATAGATGCTTGGCTCAAAGCCAGTTTTAACTATATGGCCATGAACCCTCTTGCCCTCTGCTAGGGCTTCGCTATTTCCGCACTCTAGCAAGAGACGATAATAAATATTAGGATCCACCTGAAAAAACCTGCAATATGTAGAAGTCAGAACACCTATAACATGGCTACTTCCCTATTCTTCTTTGGGATAATCTTTGAGAGCATAACCAAACTCTCTCGGCTTATTCACCCAGTACCTACACTCTAGATGAAACACCAATGTATTCAAAATTCTTCTCTGAGTATGATGATGGTGTTCAAGCTATTTTAAACAGGTGAAATTTTGATAGGATGAATGGCATTGAGTGCTATGAATTTCACCTAGAGTACTCAGAGAAGCATTTTGAATACATTGGTGTTTCATGTAGAGTGCAAGTACTCGGTGCAAGTAAAGTTAGCTTCAGGTTCTCACCCATAATGATTTCCTGGTTCATGACCAACATCATGATAGGACAATATAATATTGTGAAATATTATCTTGGAGCATTCAAGGCATTCAACCCATATTATATATACTATTACTTTCATGAATATCACTAATAAGGATGGGTGATGCTTGGAGGTGTAGTCTTATGTATAATAGGTATTGATTATTCGCATGATGATATGTGTCTCATTTTATCATATAGTATACTTGGAACTATTTTCTAACTCAATTGATAAATCCATACCAATTATTTTCTCAAACAAAAGTCATAACTTCATCCCAATTATTTATGTTAAAGCTATACAAATAGAAACACTAACATTAGTGTTTTGTTCTGACAGGATCCAGGTGCCGAGGCCATGTTTGAAGACTTGGGCCATTTCAACAGGAAACCAATCTAGGTCCAGGCTATATATCAAGGACAAAATTATTAGTATTTCATCATACCTGTGTGCTTCATCCTCAAGTTTTAGTACCATAATGAGAAATTTGGGTTGTTTGTTGTAGCTTGCTTTCTGTGTGTTGGTTTACCCATCTTTGTTTATCACATATATGAGACAAGCGACTTATTTGATAAAAACCCCAGGGGACATAGGCTCTACATTTTACAAAGCAATACTACAGCCTGTGTTGGGTCAATGTTCATTGTTGCCACTTTAGCAGCCATTATAGTCAGTCAAGCATTGATTACAACAACATTCTCAATCATAAAACACTCCATGGCTCTTAGTTCTTCCCTCGAGCTTATTTTCCACCACATGGATGATAAATGTTGCCTTATTTCATATCATAATGTACTAATATTCAGTATATAATGAAAATTCTAAGCATTTACCATGTTTTAAATATGCATTCATTTTTAAATTTATGGTAGTATCTACGTATGAATCATGATTTGAAATCTTGGCATTGTAGAAGAAGAATACCAAAGTTTTGTGATTTTTAGCTTATCATTAGATAGGTAAAAGATGGAAAAGATGTCACAATGTGTTTTTAAATTATTTTTTGGAAGAGGTAAAAGTTTTGATAGCGTTTTCAATTCACTTCAGTTTTGATAGTGGATATCTGAGCTAGGCTATATGGAGATAATTAGAGCTATTTAATCGTGCTCATTGTTTGGTGAATTTGAGATTCAAAGTTTGTCTACCAAATGTTTTATAGCAAATTGACAACAATGGCTAGCTTGCTGCTTGAATCCGCATCAGCTCTTGAAATGTCACCACTTATGGATTACCAGCAGAGAATAATAACATATATATGGTTAGATATGTTATTTTTCTTACTTATATTATTACTTGTCTTGATGGTGTTGTTTTGGTTGTGGCGAATTTTAAGAAGAATTGATCATGCTCCTTTGGAAGTGCCAGCCCTTGATGCTCAGTTGTGATGGAAAATATAGGGAGATAGAAACCTTTGAATTGTTGTATTGATAATATGTTGTTTTTATTGACTTTTGGGGCTTGGAAAAACTTGTTTCCTTCACTGTTGAGAATATTGGAAGGATAATCTATGACAAATAGTGCACAGGACATCGTTTACACAAAATATTTTGCTTATACTACCTTTCACTCTGTTTTTTGCTATCTTTGAAGGCGTTTATCTATCATCTGTATTGAATAAGGTACAACAGGGAGGTTGGTGTCCCTTCCTTAATTGCAACAATTTTTCTGACCATAATGTTCTCTTGGAACTATGGAAGGCAGAAAAGTATAAATATTTAGCATGGAGAAAACTCAGCATAGAAGGTTTGAATGGATTTCTTCCCGGGGTGAATTCACGTGTACCAGGAATCTGTTTCTTCTGCAGTGACCTTATTTCTGGCTTACCACCAATTATTGAGAATTATGTAAAGAATGTGGGGTCTCTGCATGAATTTCTTGCCATTGTCACCATAAGAAGGGTTCCAGTCAAGACAATGCTTTTGTCAGAGAGGTTTATGGTTGGAAAACTAGAGCCAAAGGGTGTATATAAATGCATAGCCCAATATGAGTACCAGTATATGTGTTAGAGGCCCAAGCCACCAAACAACACTTTTCTCATGTTGGGTACCTTCAAATTTTGAATCTAAGAAGCCCCATAGGAGCAACAAAATGAAAACGATACCTAGAAAATCACTCTTCTTGCCTAAGCCACCAATCCTAGCAAGGCTTAAGGAGAACCAACGATAATTATAAGGATCCCATGCTTCCACTATAATCTCTATTGCTTTATGATCCAATATGTTTCTCATCTTATCTTTCCATTTTTTTTTTGAATGTGGAGTCTTTATAGCTTGCAATATAGTATGCTCTAAGTCCCTGTAGCAATATTAAAAATGTGGCTACAGTTGCTTTACAGTATTTGTAGATGAGGGTATGCCCCCTTTGTCTACTATGGCGAAGAGCTAGGCTCTTGCTATGAGTACCT
>APFE030723944.1:86229-103603 GCA_000404065.3 Pinus taeda
CCCTCATATGTTAGTTGCAGTGTCTTATTTGGGGACAAGAACACAGGTCCTTGAGCTGCGGCCATGGTTTTAATACCAATCCACTTTTGACTTCTTCCTTGCTTGGTAGAAATTTACAGAAAACTCTGTACTACAAGAACTAGTATGTTCAAAACTTGTTCGTATCAGACACTAATATATCAAGGGTTTTCAAATGGGCATCTTTGAAATTTTGGAAAAGAAATTGAAGCATTTGGCAAGTTTTGGCCTACTACTCATAAACATCAATCTGAAAAAGGGGTATGTGTTGTAGTATTTGTAAATGAGTAAACATTTAAATTTAGTTTTATATGAAAAAAAGATTTAGTATGCATAATGAAACATTAAATTAAAATAATAATAATAATAAAACAATTTAATTCACATCTCACATGAAGTTGGTAGTGAAAATGTCATTTTCATAGAGTTCTGGCAAGTTAAGGAATTTCTGCATTGCTATATTTATGAAAATTTCACGAGTTGAATTGGGATATAAAAAACACATTCGAGGTTTTATTCAAAAGAAAGTTCATGACATCTCATATGAAGTTAGTAGTGAAAAATGTCATTTTAATAGAGTTCTGACAAGTTAAGAAATTTGTGCATCCCTATATTTACGAAAATTTCATCGAGAGTTTGATTTCGGCAAGGAGTTTGATGGCTTTCACTTGCATTTTTCGAAACACCTAGTTGACAGAAACATGTAGTAGGAAAAGGACATTTAATTTTTACTCTCACGATGGTTTGTGACAGCTAGCAACCTTGTGTGCCCTCTTTAAAAGTGACAATTCATTCTTAAATATGTAACATATGGAAAAACAAAATCTCCAAATACAAGAAAAAAAAAACTTAAACTAATGTACAAAATATGTTCACATAAACAACAACTACTACATGAATAATGGATAACCTCTATATGAAATTAACTATAACTCATTATCGTCCACCCTTGCTTTCAAGAATATCCATTCACATGTTGCTATTCTTCCACAGACTACTAATACTTATCCATATTCAAAACACGCATAACTAATAGTTCCAAGTGTAACTCAATATTAGCTACCCTTGCGGTCAACAATGTCTGTTCACATGTCACTATTCTTCTACACACTATCTATATTCAACATACGCATCACTAACAATTTCAATTGCAACTCTTTATCATCCACCTTTGCTTTCAACAATGCCCATTCACATGTCTCTATTCTTCCACACTTTATGCCTTACGGCGTTTCCTTTGCAACATCAGGTGCAAATGCTAGTTTTACCACATCTCCTTCATAAGGTTGAGAGTAAAACTGAAATGTTTCTCTACATCTCATTGATATTGGGTTGTAATATTAAAAACTAATAGAGAAAGCACACTAAGTGTGGAATTATTGATGTTTCACAATGCTTTTAATTAATCATAACCAGATATGTAAATTCATTTATGTTTTTGTTACAATGAACAATAATTTTTTTATTTATCATATTTTATTTTTATTTTAAAGGGGACACATGCCAATTGAAGCTTGAGAACATAGTTTCATTTATGTTTTTGTTACAACCAACAATGTTTCATTATTTAGAGTATATTTTATTTTATTTTAAACGAGACACATGTCAATTGAAGGTTGGACATGCTTTCTTGGGCTATAGAATGTGTCTCTCTCCATCATTAATGACTTTAATTAAAAAAGCAAAAAGGGCATGACTACTTTAGAGATAAATCTCAACCTTTTATTTTTGTATACTATGAAGAATATTCTAAAATATTCTATGGAAATTAAATCCCTACCATCTAGCTAGTAATTATTGATAATTAAATTAAAATTAAGTATTGGGGGTTTTCGCAATGCAATATATTAGATATAATGGAAATGGTCTCATGAGAAATTAGTGAGTTACGACTACCTCTCATGGAAATGGTCATACATGAAACACCCGTGTGAGCATCACCCTATGCAATGAGTGCTAAGTTGACTATTCAAAAATGATGAGAAATTAGTAAGTTTCGACTTCCTCTTATGGAAATTGCCATACATGAATGACTTACTTAACACAGTTGAATCCCAAAAAATGATATCTAATAAATTAAAATTGTTAAAGCCTTATTCCAAAATAAAGACACTTGTCCATATAATATTTACATTTATTTAGCTTAATTTAATATAATATTAATAAATTATATTCTCTATCATATTTTTTCCAACCCCACCCATTATTAATTGTTATGGTCCATACAATAATCAGAAAGTGTTATTGAGGAAAATTATGGATTCATGGGGTTCTTAGTGATCCATTTTCGGTGTTGGCAAGGGATTTGAACTTAAACTTGTTGAAAATTGTGGATTCTGGGGGTTTTGAGTTATCCATTTTTAGTGTTGGCAAGGGATTTGAACTTAACCTTCTCGATTGGGCAGATAGGGGTGAAAAATTTAAAATAGACTCAGATTCAGAGTTTTTTGAGAACATTTTTTATAAGTCAAACTTGGTGGATGTTTCCCCTCTCCCTTTAGTGCCCACATGGAGGAAAGGAAGGGGGGATGTCTTTATATTGCTAAAAAGTTGGATATATGGTACATGTTGCTTCTTTTCTTGTAGCGACCACTTGGAGGAATGGAAGGGAGGGAATGTGTGATATTGCTAAAAAGTTGGATAGGTTTCTCTTTGCAAAGAATCTGGTAGAGAAATTTGGAGGCTATAGATCGTGTGGTATTTTGAATCATATGCTATTTTTTTAGAGCTAGATATGGAGGGTGTTAGAAATTTTTATCCTTTAAATTAATTCATGTGTAGTTGAAATAAGATTATTTTCAAACGTTGGTGAATAATTTCTAGAAGGATTATGGACCTATGCAAGGTTGCTATGGACTATCTTGTTAAAAAGATGAAGGACATGAAGAAAGTTGTTAAGGAGTGGGAAAGTTTAAGGATTGAACTAGTGGATATTGAGTTGAATTATGAAAATATATTATTGGAAACCCAAAGTGGAGTTTTTACTGAAGAGCCTAAAAGGAGGTTAATTGAGGTGGAAGCTAGAAAGGAGTGTATTTTGAAGATTGAAGAAGGATCATGGAGACTCAAAAGTGTTTTATTGCTCTGCGCAAGTGATGACAACACAAAACATTTCCATAAAGTTTCAAGTCATCGAAAAATAGGAATGTTAAATGGGAATTGAAAGGAAAGATGATATCCCTGGAATTATGCAAAATAAGTTGGAGAGTGCTATTATGGACCATTTTAGTGATTTGTGTAAGGAGCCTGACAAAAATTTCGTTATTGAACATATTCAGTTAATTAAACATTTGCCTCAATTTTTTAACACTCAGGAATATGCTACGATTAGAGCTCCTATCACTATTAAAGAGATCAAACATGTAGTTTGTATTTTAGAAAATTTTATCTTTTAAATTAATTCATGTGTGGTTGAAAGAAGATTATTTTCAAACATTGGTGAAAAATTTCTAGAAGGATTATGTACCTATGCAAGGTTTTGGTGCTATGGTTTATCTTTTTTAAAAAATGAAGGGCATGAAAAAAATTGTTAAGGAGTGGGAAGTTAAGAAGAACAAAAGTTTAAATATTGAACTAGTAGATATTGAGTTGAATTATGAAAATATATTATTGGAAACCCAAAGTTGAGGTTTACTAAAGAGCATAAAAGGAGGTTAACCGAGTTGGATGCTAGAAAGGACTATATTTTGAAGATTGAAGAGGAACCATGGAGACTCAAAAGTCATGCTTTATGGCTTTGCACAAGTGATGACAACAAAAAACATTTCCGTAAATTTTCGAGTCATCAAAATATACAAATGTTATATGGGAATTGAAAGGGAAAGATGATATCCCTGGAATTATGCAAAATAAGTTGGAGAGTGATGTTATGGACCATTTTAGTGATTTGTTTAAGGAGCCTGATAAGAATTTTCTTATTGAACATATTCAGTTAATTAAACATTTGCCTCAATTTTAACATTGAGGAATCTGCTATGATTGGAGGTTGTGTCACTATTAAATAGATCAAACATGTAGTCCATATTTTTGCCAAAGATAAGAGTATGGGCCCTGATGGGTGGATTTCATATTTTTTTCTTAGATTTTTTTATTTGATGTGTTAGGACCTCTTTATGACCATCGAAGAACCAAGGTGATAACGGAGAGTTTGAGGAGCTCTAAATGTTACCATTATAGCATTAATTCCAAAGAAATCGAAGCTAGAGTCTTTTGACAATTTTAGACCTATTTCATTGTGTAATTTGGTTTATAAAATCATCACAAGGATCATTTTTCATAGATTAAAAGGAAAACCAATGAAGATCATCTCTATGGAACAATTTAGCTTTTTTGAAAATAGACTTATCTATGATGTAATTTGGATGGCACAATGAGGTTTACATTCTATTAAGGTAAAAAAAAATTGAAGCTTTAGTACTGAAAATGGACTTGGTTAAAGCATGTGATAAGACTAGTTGGTATTTTCACAGGATGTTTCTTTTGCAGATTAGATTGGACTTATATGTTAAAGATTGGATTATGGGGTGTGCGACCACTGTAAATTTTTCTGTTTTAGTCAATGGTTGCCCTACTAAGTTCTTCAAGTGTTCTAAGGGCCTAAGTCATGGCTTCCCATTATCACCATTGTTATTTTTCATTGCAATTGAAGGTCTAGGAAATATTATTAGTAAGGAGAAGCATGATGCGAACATTAAGGGCATAAAATTGTCTAAATGTATTTTTTTAACCCATCTATTGTTCGTGCGTGATGTACTCATTTTTGGTAGAGGAGATTTGGGTGAATGGGAAGCTTATAACAAGGTCATTTGACTCTTTTGTGCTACAATGGGTATGGAGGTTAGTTGTCAGAAATCTAGTTTTATGTAGTATGGTATCAAGACCTCATTTTTGGAATGGGTACATTATTTTATTCCTTACAGAGTTGAAAGACTAGACTGAGGCTTGAAATATTTTGGCTATTATTTAAAACCTAACAACAATGAAAAGGATGGATGGTTATGGTTGATAAAGAAAATTAAAGAGAAGATAGAAAATTAGACCTGTAAGTGGCTCTCCTTGAGGTAGATTGGTACTGGTGAATTCAGTGCTAGAGAATGTGTCAATTTAGTGGCACACTTTATTTAAAATTCCTTCTTACATTCTGAATTTTATTAGGAGAAGAATGTTTTAGTTTTTGTGGACTGGAAGAAAAATTAAGGAGGGTATACATTTGGCTAACTAGGAATCTCTCTCTTTGCTTAAGAATTTTGGAGGTTGGGAGTTGAAGAACCTATTTCATTTTGGTGAAGCTCTTGCACTAAAAAGCTTATGGAGAAGCCCCTTTAAGAAAAGTATGTGGTCACAAATGATCAAAGGCAAGCACTCAGAGAAGATCTCAATTATTGATTGGATTAAAGTTGGCGAGAAAATTGGTATTCATCCCATAAAGTTTGGAAAGACATTAGTTTTAATTTCAAGTGGTTAAATCTATGGTCAATATGGAAGATAGGTGATCAAACATAAGTACAGGTTGGGAGAGACACTTTTGCAGGTTGTGTGGGGAATTATGAATTGTTAAATACACTCATTGAACATGTTCATAATATTGGTACCATTACACTGTCACATTTATAAAATATAGATCATAGGGACAATGAGAATTATTGGTTCCAAGAATAGGATCTAGGATTGGAGAGGAAGTTAGCATTAGAATTGTAGGATTACATTCGGTTAGTGAAGAGTGTAGTTATTATATTAAAGGAAATTGAGGATTTCCTTTTGTGGAGTGAGAATACGGTTAATCGAATTATACAGGTAAATGTTACAAATGATGTGATTACGTGGAAGGCTCATTAGAGGAAAATTTAGCGGAAAGGTAGCCTCCTAAGGAAAAATAATAAAATAAGAGTAATAAATTTTGGAGGGAGAAAAAGAAAACTACTTCTTTTTAATGTATTTTGAGCTTGCCTCGTTATATATTTTGCTCAAGTTACAAGTGTATACACTTGTTTGATGTAGAGTTCAATTCCACATCCAACGAGTATGCATTATGCATACTTCTAAGAAGACCTGCATTGATAAAAATTGAACAAACATTAGAAATATATATTCAACGTGTGTTTTTAAATGTATCTTCAATTTTTGTCAATGTGGGTCTTCATGCATAATGGGTACTCATTGGATGTGGAATTTACTTCCACATCCAATGATTGTCTACACTTTAAATTTGAGTAAACCTATAAGGACATAATCAAAAATACAATAAAAAAGTACTTTTTGAATTTTTCCTCGAAAATATTTACATGTACTTCTTTTTAAATTTAAAGGAATTTAATTGGTTTGCATTTACGTACATGAAAATTTGATGGGCACTTTTGGGCTAAACTTCCCTTCAATGTCTACTAGTGACATGCAATGGTGGTGCAAAAAACTATCGAAATGGTGTTTACCATTGAAACTCAAATGTTTTTTTTTGTTATTTATTGAGAAGACGATCCCCTAACTTAGAAGAATTTGGTCAAGGGAGGAATTTCAGGCCCTAATTTCGACCATCTATGTGGGATTATAGCAAAAATAGTGGAACATTTGTTTATTAAATGCACTTTCACTAGAGGATTTTGGTGTGTCATGTCTAAGAAACTTAATCTTTGTATTGCTTCGGAAGGAATTACTTTTGAGGAAAATCTTCTTAAATGGATTAGATGGAAAATAAGCACTAAGAGTTGCCAACTTTTATAATGTGGTAAGTTTGCAGAAGTAGGAATTTGAGGATCTTTGAGGATAAGAAGAAATCGATAGATTTTTTTTATTGTAAGATTATTGGTTTCTACTTGGATTTACTATGGGAAAACAACTCAGAAGACACCCAAAATTTTAGTTGCTCCATAATAGTTTATGAATATTCCTTTGGATTTCTTTGATAAGGCATCTAGAGAAAATCTTTGTGGAGGATGAGCTTTTCTTAGATGTTCTGATATATAGTGTTATTATTTATGGATTATATGTGGCTATGGAATGAATTCAAAGGTTGAATTAATGGCTTTATGGATGTTATTAATCTTTGTTTCTAGTAAGGGACTTAAAATACTACACATTTGCGGGGACTCAAAACTTATCATCAACTAGATGTTGGGTATACCAATTTTTAGGTCATCAATTTAGAACATTGGAAAATCAGGATACAAGATGTCTAAGAACTTTTCGAAGACCTTTCATTCAAGCACGAGTTCAAAGAATTGGTAAAGCTGATGTAGTTTCGAAAAATATTGCAGGTTTAAAGGAAGGTCAACTATAATTTGAAGAAGTGTTGGATTCGACAACTGTGGAAAGGGAGCAATTCAAGTTTTTTAGCTATTAGAAGACAAATTTGTTTTTTATATAATATTTAACTATAGTCTATATGGATGACTATATGCTTTATCATGTGGGAAATGATTTTTTTTTTAGACTTGGTGAGCTCAATATGTTGATGTTAAATAGATAGAAAACATGAAGTTTCTTTCTAATCTAGAAATAAATAAATATGCCATCTACCTTTGTCTCACTGAATAATATAATGAAAAATTTTTTTTATTTTTTATTTTTATTTTTTATTGAATAAAATGAAAATAAAAAAAAAAAAAAAAAATATATATAAATTAGCATTATTTTTTATATAATATTTTAAAATTATTTTTTCTTTGTACAAAAAATATATTCTATATATATAAAAAGATAAACTTAATAATTAATATCTATAATATAATATATATATATAAACCAACCATCATTACTCCCATAAAATTTTATTGAAATCATCTCAATTAACGATAAACTGTGTATAACTCATTCGTTTAAAAACTCATATTTGCACTTTTGCTATATTTACTCCAAAACTTAATTTGAAGGGTTTGGAGTGGAATGCTTCAAATTGAGTCGATCTCACTTATCCAGCTAGGGCATTTGATTGGTTGCGAAAGATTATAAGAAAAGGTAAAACTTTTAGTCGATTTTGCGAGGGCATTTTATTGGTTGCCAATAGTTATATGAAACAGTGATATAATTACCCCCTTCTTAAATTTAGGATGAAGGCACAATTTTCACTTATTTAAAATATATTTTTAAAATATAAAATTAATTTAATATTTTATTTATATTTTTGAAATATATAATTATAAATTAACCATTTAAATAAAACAATTTAAATATTTTAATAATTTAAATATAAAATTCTACTAATTGTTTAAAATAATATTACTAAAATAAATTATAATATTGAGATTATGTTTTTACAAAATAGTAAATTTTATAGAAATAATGAAATAAAATAAAATGTTAAATATGAAATAGGTAGAAATATGGCTTCATGGTTTTACAATTTCAATGTAACATTATTGTCTTTTTATATATATTTGTGTAGTTTTTTCTAAGTATGTTTTCTCTTTTATTTTGCTTAAAATTAAGTAGAGATTTTTAAGAATCAAGATGTTTAATTTTTGTCAACGTATTTTAAATGTTGAATAAATTTATGCATTTTAAATAATAAAAATTCACAACCTTAAAATTATTTTGATTCTGTCCAAAAGAATCATTCCATCTAATAGTAAACTCCACCTATATTTTTTAAAATTTTAACTAAATCTAAACCTTTACTAATCAACATATTAAACTACCATTTACTAGTAATTGTTATCATCAGAATTATATATAAAATTTGTTACAACCTAAATACTCCTTAACTAGTCCACATATTAAACTACCATTTCCTAATATTGATTATCATCAAAATTATATAAAACTTATTACAACCTAAACACTCCTTAACCTTGTTTTATTCCTCTACAAATCCACCAGAAAATTTATATGTAAAACATGATAAAACATTAAAACCCAATTAAATCAAATTATCTACACACCATAAGTTTTATATCAATTATATCTATCTCACCCGGTATCTTCCTAATTTTACTTTACCTTATCTATCTCGTCATGGTCTCTGCGTACCATTAGGCGTTTAACTGAATCACAATCAGTTTGGCAGAAATTTCTCAGCACGACATTACAACATCTATAACCATTGTGGTCTATATGGGCATTCTATTCCAACTGCTTTTTAAATGAAAATCATTTCGGCTCTGCAACATACAGTGATACGTCATTAATTGTTTCTACTAAGTTTAATTATCGCTGTTAATTTTATTTTGTTTTAATATGAATTATTAAAACTATTAGGCTAAAATGCCAGAACAAGCATTGTTAAGTATTAATTAAAAGATATTGGATCAGTTTGTTAAAAGACTGGAGAAACAGTTGAATTAACTTCTGAAAACAGTTACAATTGTTCCCTCATCCTTTTCCTTTAGGAGGAAAAGGGGCAAAACCTTTGAGGGGGGGAGAGGAACTCGATTGTGTTGAATTCTTCCTAGAGCTGGGCAAAAACTTAACCAATGGGAAAGAAAACTATGATGACAGTGGTGGGGTACAAGACTTGAGGCTGGATGGAGTTCTGACGCCCAAGGTACCCAACTGTTCATCATTGTTAGAAGTAGAAGAGCTCGGAGGGAGAATCTGGACATAATTGCCAGTTTCGAGGCTCAGTGGTGAGCCCTTCCAAAACAAAAGTTACATGCATAACAAGAACATAGATAAGTGATATCATCATGTCAACCATTATTACTAGGAATGGATAGATTTTTACTCTTACAACAGAAAGTACATTAATAGACTAGCAATACTACCAGTAGTAATTAACATTTATTGATTTCTAATTAAAGCGGGAAAGATTGTTTTGATTCTATGCTTTATTAGGAGACATTTACTTATAATTGAAATATACAAAAGTATCAAATATACTAGTTTATTAGGTAATATATTTTCAATAGACAGTTCAATGGTTAAATTCATAAGAACATGCTAAGCAAGAACATTAAACCAATATTCCTTTCTAGTCTTTCTGTATTTTCTATAACACTGAAATTGCACAGTCCGTGGACAAAACACACACCCACACAATATACAAATATCATTTCTCAGACTGCACTCTGGTAATCTTTCTTTATCATTGACAGAAGGAAAACTTAAGGAAACTTTATAAAAAAATAAACGACAATTACCTTACAGTTTACATTTCTTATAATAACAACCTAGGGTTTATCAGTCCTCAGATGAGTTTGGAAAGGAACTCACAAATAACCGAGTAACCAGGTACTGTTTAAACCCTGAACCTCTAAACTATTAGATATTAATTATACTTAAACAGAAAATGCAAGACTTAGTTCTAGAACCTAGCATCAATGGCCATAACATGATATCACAGTTGAACTAGAAGCATACAAAACCTTAAAATCAATTCATTTAAACTGATATGACACAGAACTATATTTCGTAAACAAAAATTATCAAAAGTCGAGTTACCGCTACAGACTTGATACATGAGTTTAAACATAGATAAATATAAAAAAATTATGCCAAGAAATTTCCTATAGATTTCCATAGAAGTAATGAAAGGAATTACTAAACTAGTCCTAGTATTGTGTTGGCATTTCCAAGGCCGACAGTCCCAAAAATAACATAAATACATTCTTCGTCAAAAGCACACACTCCAGCTATAACCTCAAAACCCTAGCTATCAACATTCCATGAAACCCTCTATCATGGAAAGTCGGCTCAAAGAGCTCAAGGCATAAGATAAGTTTAGAGTCCAAAACCCACCCGGGAAATGAAGAAAGAAGCATAGTCTATTAAGGTGGTCATCTTCCAAAAGCCACATGCCGAACAAGGGTTGCGAGCAATCATTAGTGGGCTTACCTACATAGGAAAAGCCAATAGTGAGGACTTGGAATCACGCAGAAGTCTTGATTTCCATATGAAAACCTATGATAGTGAGGTGGCTTACTTGAGCAAGAGCTAAACATCCCTCGAAGCAGTGGTCAACCCTGCAAGTACATCAGGTGGTCTCAGCAAAATGAAAGTGGAGAATAAACTTTTAATGTCAATACTTCGAAAATGAATCATTGCTTACCTCTTGCTGTCGTGGAATCGAACCTCCCCACTGGGTTTTTGGAACCCATGTTGTAGACATTACACTGTTCCAAAGCAGCCAAAAAACCCGTCAGGCATCCTCATAAACCACCATACTGCACCTTAGCATTGACAAAGGAATCTTATTGGAGAAATGTTGAGGTAACACTAACAAAGGTTTACAAAGCACCTAGAGTTTCAGTTAGAATCCTGATTGAGTGATGCACTAGGTCACCATTGCAGAGCTGAGAGCCGAGTCGGGTCATGAACAAATGAACCTCCCTCACCACCAAAAAGGTCATTATACTTCCCAGCCAAACCTGAAGTATTGAGGCCGTAGATATAAACAAATCCAATGATGGATGCAAAGCGAGGTGGAGTACCTCGAGACCTTTCTAGGAAGTTGTAGTTAAGTGCATTAACGCCGAACCAAATGGCAAGCATGAAGATGAACAAATATGGCACAAGAGGACCTCGGGTTTGTCCCACCTTAATGAGGAGGTTCCTTCCCAAGCTCGATCAGCTCGAGGTAGGTTATTGCATGTTACAGTGTGGTGGTCTACGTGGAGATACAATGACAAGACCAAACGGAACCACAACTACTTTACACTTAAACCTTAATAATTAATGCAATCAAACGTTTGATATAACATTAATATCTTGTATGAGTTTAACATATGAAAGAGTCTAGTCCATATCTGAGTAATTCATAGTTACATTACCAAGTAAATTCTTTTTAGGAGTGAAGTTTCTTACATGCCCCTAACATCACTTAGTTTTCTTTATTGTTTACTGGATATGCTGCTAAGTTACTAACATCCCTTCTTAGGACATCTTGGTTTGACTATTTTTATAGTGATTAGTTGGTTTGAGTACTTTTATAGCGATTAGTTTAAATAAGCAATATTTTTTTAAGAAAATAATAGAAATTTCGTTAAAATTTGAGAAAATTTACTAGAACTTTTTAGAAATTTTAATTTTTGGTTAAATTTTAAGATTCTGAGTGTTATAAAAATTTTAATAGTACTAAATGTATTTCTACCATCCAAAAAAAATTCAAACACTCTTAAATATTTTTTTAATTTTTTCATGACAAATATAAATATCATTCCAAAATTATCATCTAGTTACACGATGCCGTTTTCCTATAGCATTCTAATCATTCTTGTCCCTTATACATGTACAGAATGAGAAAGCCCTGGTTAGTAGTTAAGAGCCTAGTTACCATATTCACTCAATTTGGGTAAAAAAATTTGAAAATTTGTGAATTTGGTTCAAATAGCGAATAATTCGATCAAATTAGATTGCGTCCTTGAATGAATTTGTTCATTCTAGTACCTCCTTAAAAAAATGCAACACTTCTTCAAGTACGAGTGATTTCTGTGGATTTACGAGGCAACACACGATGGTCAATACTGCTTGCTTGGGTTTTTGTGTCAGAGATGAAATTGTTTAAGATGCTTGGACTCAGCTCATTCTTATTCCGAATCTACCCCAGCCCAGCCAAGGTTTTGTGAGAGGATAGCATGGAATGTTAAGGGTAGTATTTGGTTGAACACAATTGCGGAAAATGAAAGGAAATAAAAGAATTGTGAAATGGGAAAATGTATGTATTTCAAATTTACTCCTGATTTGTAGGTCTGAAAAGGCAATAAAGTATACAAAGGAAAAGTGGATTAGGATTTATTTTTTATATATGCTTTTATTTTTATAAATTGCCGTTGTAAATAAATAAAATTAGAATATGTATTTATCTATTAGATAAGGTTTTGGATAAATAAGTTTCAAAAAAAATACGAAAAAAATGGTTTAATTTTTAAGTTATATTTATAAGTTGTTATATTAAGTAAAGTTATTAGAAATTATTCAACTTTTAAATTTTAAAATAAATTAGAAAAATGTTACTAAAATATTTGAGTTTTTAAGATGTATACTATAGAATTTTCTCCAGATTAGAAATTTTGTATCCAATCTTTTTTCAAATCATATCATATCCAAATCCAAATTTAAATTAGAATTAGAATTTGGGAACTATAGTTAATACTACTATACCTCCCGCTAGGAAAGAATACCTCACCCCATGGATTCATGTAATTCCTTGAGCTAAGTAAGTTCGATAGACTTATCCAATGCCTTAGTCATTGCCAGTGCATTGAAAAGGGTACAATGAAAAGCATGCACTTCTGCAAATCAAATTCAACGCCCACAACCTCCTTTTATCCACCTGGGCCACTATGTTTGAGAATCTAGTTGATGAGATCAGATGTCTATATGACGATAATTGTTTCTTCACATGGCCAGGATGATGAGGTTAAAACTCGAGGGAATAGAAACTCTTTGGATTATGTTTTGTTAAAAATGGCAATGTTTGTATTAATAAAATAAAACCCACTAGTCAGCTCTACGAAAGAGAGTCTGAACCAGGAGAGTCTGGCTCTACAGAATGCTCTACATTGTTCATGCACATTACACATTAAATAGAAAGCATGGTTTTAGGGAAGCTAGAACAACATCCTAAGAAATAGAAACTAACTCATATCCTAAGGTTACGTGAACCAACTCTACCTATTCTAGGATATTCTCCACTATCTTCAACACCCCTCCTTAATGGAGAATGAGTTCACAAATATGCCTAACATCTCCCTAAACATTTGAAACTTAGCTTTTCCAAGAGGCTTAGTGAAAATGTCAGCAGCATTATCACATGTATTACAATATTCCAGATGAATTTCTTTGGATTGCAACTTCTCCCTAACAAAGTGAAATTGAGTATCAATATGTTTAGGGTTTTTATGAAACACCGGATTATTGGCCAGCTTGTTTGAAATATGATTGTCACATTTGATTGTTGTTGCGACTGTCTGTTCTTCCCCAACATCCTGGAGAAGTCTCTGAAACCAAATCGCTTCACATGTTGCTGCACACATGGCTTGATACTTTGCTTCGGCTGAGGTCAAGGAGACTATGTTCTACTTCTTGTTGCTCCATGTGATCACCCCGGATCCAAGACTGAATGCATAACCTGTTATAGATTTGTGATCATCTACATTTCGAACCCAATCTAAAACTGCAAATCCTGCCAATCTAGCATCAGAAGAGTCAGTGTAAATAATACCGCAATCTACAGTAACTTGTAGATACCTCAAAACAAGTTTCACTGCATTCCAATGGCTTGCAAGTGGCTTAGACATAAATTGGCTTAGCACACTGACTGCATAAACCAAATCAGGTCTCGTGGTGGTTAGGTAGATTAGACTCCCAACAAACTGTGTGTAAAGTGTTGTATCTGCCACTTTTGAGCCATCCTCACACTACAATTTGATGTTCTGCTACAATGGTACCACTGCAGGCTTACACTGATCCATCCTAAACTTTTCTAACAAGCCTTTGACATACTTTGCCTGGGATAGAAATGTTTGATCTGAATCTCTCTAGATCTTGAGACCTAGATAGTATATGAGTTCACCAAGGTGCTTCATGTCAAACATGTGTGACATCTATTGCTTGATTTCATCAATTAGATATGTAACATCACCTGTAATTATCAAATCATCTACATATAATGAAATCAACAATACACACCCTTTTTCATCTTTCATGGTGTAAAGATTACGATCATTCTTATTTCTAGTATAGCCATCTTGTAGAAAAAATGAATCAATTTTCTCATACCACGACCTAGGAGCTTGTTTTAGTCCATAAAGTTCTTTCTTTAATATACAGACTAAATGTTCTTTTCCTCTTTGGACAAACCATTCCAGTTGCTCTAGATAAACCTATTCTTTTAGTTCTCCATTAAAAAATGCAGACTTTACATCTATTTGGTGCATCATCCAATGTTTCTTAGCAGCTAAAGCGATTAACATTCTGATAGTGTTCAATTTAGCTACAGGGGCGAAGGTTTCTTCATAGTCCATCCATTCTTTTTGTGAGTACCACTTTGCTACAAACCTAGCATTTAGTTTTTCTATAGTTCCATCTGCGTTAATCTTCAGTTTATATAACCACTTACAACTAATGGTCTTTTTTTCCTCTAGGAAGTTCAACCAATTCCCAAGTGTTATTTCTAATTATTGAATCATATTCCTGTTCCATGGCTATTTTCCATTCAGTAAATTCACTTGCTTCTTTATAACTAGACGGTTCAACCACATTCATCATACTAGTTATAAAAGGATTTTCCCTATATCTTGCACGCATTTGAGATTTTCTACCCGCTCTCCTAGTGGTGGGGTGGTGGTTTCAAACCTTATTTGATCATCATTTATTTCTTCCTGTTGTGGTTGTTGTTTCTATTGTTGTTGTTGCTGTTACTATTGCTACTGTTGCCACTGTTGTTGCTATTGTTGTTCATTCTCCGCCTTTGTCTGTTGTTGACCCTGATTGTTCTCTGCTTCTTCTTCCACAAAGTATGAAATGTCCAAGTCCTCATAGTGCTCATTAGGTTCTTCATTATCCTTCTCATGGAAATTAACATCTCTACTAACAAAGATCTTGTGAGTAGAGGGATTAAATAACTTGTACGCTTTATATAATGAAAACTACCCTATAAAAGTACATCTGATGGCTTTTGAGTCTAATTTTCTTCTATCTTCCTTTGGAATGTGGGAAAATGGTTTAGATCAAAATATTATTAAGTGTTTTACTGCAGGATTATGTCCATATAATGCTTCAAAAGGAGTTTTAGACTCAAAACTTTTTGTAGGACTCCTATTTTTCAAATAAACTACAGTATTCACTGCTTCATCCCAAAAACCATTCAAAAGATTCTTATCTTTTAGCATACTTCTAGAACATTCCACCAGTGTTCTGTTCTTTATTTCTATTACTCCATTCTGTTGTGGAGTATGAGGTACTATAAATTGCTTCAAAATTCAATGATCTTTATAATATCTTATAAGCGCGTCCTTCTTGTATTCTCCCCCTTGATCAGAGTGGAGAATTTTTATTTGTTTCCCTATTTGTCTTTCAATCATATTTTTAAACTGCTTAAAATATTCGAATGTATTTCATACAACCATCAATAAATAGTAGCAAATATTGTGCACCTCCTAATCATTTTATTTTCATGGGTCCACAAAGATATGTGTGCACTAATTCAAGTATATCCCTCTATTTATTTTCTACTCAAATAGGGAATTCTTCTTTATGCATTTTCCATAATGTGCAGGCATCACAATCATTATGTACTTGCTTTAGCATAGGAATATCTCTTATGATTTCCTTCTCTTGTAGTAACAATAAATCATTGTAGTTGATGTCGGTGAATCTCTGATGCCAAAGGTCTTCTATAGCCAGGCTCACTGCTGACAATGTTGGAACTGGTGCAGGTCTCACGTCCAACTTGTACATATCTCCTATTCAAATTCTTGTAGCAATTGTCTTGATTCAATCTAGCAGATCTTTAATGTAATAGTTAGATTTTAAAAATTCAACTTTCAAATCTTGATTTGTAATCATAGATACATAAATCAAGTTCTTCGTTATACCAGGCACATACATAACATAATATATTTGTTTCATATTACCATTAAGTAGAATGATAGAAACTTTCCCACATCCTTTGATTTGATGACTTCTGTCATCACCTAGGTAAATCTGTGTGCCTTCCTTGATTTATTTAAAATCCTCGAGATAGTGCTTATTCCCTGTCATGTGTGTTGATGCTCCTAAATCTACACACCAGATGTCTGCATCAACATTTTCATCAGGATCAGCCATGAACAATCAGAAATTCTACCCCTAATCACCATTTGCAAGATGACTTGAGTGTCTTTTGGCTTCTGTTGTTCTTCATCATATTTCTTTTTCCTATACTCCTTTGCAAAATGATCCAATTTTCCACAATAAAAACATTTAGTTTCAGAGTAGTTTTTATTCAAATACATACCTTGAGTCTGATTTGGTCGTTTCTATTAACTTACTCTGTTTTGCTCTTGTGGACCTCCTTTCCCTTTGTAGAAGTTCTTCTTCACCATTCATGCAAG
Organism: Pinus taeda; assembly: GCA_000404065.3. Classification (NCBI taxonomy): domain Eukaryota; kingdom Viridiplantae; phylum Streptophyta; class Pinopsida; order Pinales; family Pinaceae; genus Pinus; species Pinus taeda. The sequence continues at coordinate 103,212 of APFE030723944.1, forward strand.
ATCAACACTTCGGGGCTTCAGAGTCAATCTCCTGTCTTCTTCTTGCATCAATATACCTGTCATCTCTTCAAAACGCGGGATCTTCTCTTTGGTATTTATCACTGTGATGAACATTTGGTAATCATCAGTGACACCATTCATGTAACAGTTACAAGATCTATATCACCAATTGTATGACCAATGTATGATAATTTGTTTTTTAGATCCTTGATCCTTACTATGAATGAAGAAATTGTTTCATTTTCCTCCATCTTCATGGATAAGATCTTACTCTTGAGGAGCAAAAGACGATTTGAATTCGTAATCTTGTACAATTCCTTTAAAATTCCCCTGATCTCATTAGCTTACTTACCTTCTCTGATGTGCTGTATAATGTTGTCTTTCACTGATAT
>APFE030723948.1:0-15880 GCA_000404065.3 Pinus taeda
TTCATGATTATATTCTCCATTCTCTATGATTATAACTCTTTCTTTATGAAGTGATGGTAGTTGGATGGGTTTGGATCGGACTCTTCCAATCACGGTTAAATTTTCTAAAATTTTAGAAAAAGTGGTGATAGTTGGTTTGGTGGTGGTCCTAAGAAAAAGTTGGGATAGTTGGTTTGGTGGTGGTCCAATCATAAGAGGGTTATGATTAAATTTTCTATGGCTATAAAGTTTTTGAAAAAGTGGGAATAGTTGGTTTGGTGGTGGTCCTATTATAGGAAGGTTATGATTACCTAACTTTGGGCTAATCCCTAATGTATGGTTTGAATGCTTTGCCTGGGAATCTCGAATCCTCTGATGATTACGTTTACTTCAGCTTCAAATCTCTATAGATAAATATACTTTCATATGGCAAATATAAAAGCACGGAAAATGCGGTAAACTTAGAACTTGCCATTTGTCGAGTATTGGAGATTTGTTGGTAGGAGTGGTGGGATGTGAATTTTTCGTGTTTCAAAATCCTTTCGAGAGTATTATTCTCACTTTATAGAGAAAGTAGTGGATCTAAAATAACCAGCCTTACAAGAAAATTGGAAATTATCTTTTTCCTGCTTTTTAATGGGAATGGAAGTTTTTTTTATAAGGGAAGTTTTTTTTTTTTTTATATTGATAAAATTTAATAATGTTAATTGTTTTATTAATCTAATGCAATTACATATATATATGCACACAAAATTTGTTGGTTGAGAGAATATCTCAATCACATGTCAATGTAGGAAACAGATCTTAACTATTAGAAACAGATTCTTTTACTTAGTAAGAATCACAACTGAGACAAGTAGGAGTTACATTTTCCAACACTCCCCTTTAATGACTACTTGTCTAAAATATCAATCTGCAAAGCCTAGTTGTGGTCAAACATAAAAAGAATATGTTGATGTCCATATAAAGGAGAAACCATCCACCAGAATGCATGGGTACTAACCGCTACAACTGCTAGTCTTGTAAGATGTCCTTCGCATACATGGTTCTTTCAACCATTATAACTGCACACTTGTACCTGTACCTATAAATCCCCCTCTAATATCATCATGGATTTTATCGGATTACCCGTAACCATGTTCTGGGTTTTATCGAATCACCCTCAACCATGCCACCAAGGGCTCTCAGCCACCAAGGCTAAACACAACCACCAAGGCTCAACTCAGCCATGAAGGCTCAACATAGCCATGAAGGCTCAACTCAGCCATGAAGGCAATCCAGCCACTATGGGCCACAAACTTGCCACTAGGGCATTCCAGCTACTTTGGGCTACAAACCTGCCATTAGGGCACTCCAAAGCCTGACTCAACCAGGCCAAGGGTTTTCTCGCCGAACCCTAAACCATGCCAACAGGAATCTCTGTCCCACTTCGCTCTTACATGTGGTTTCTAACTTACCACAAACCAACACTACAAATACAAAGTGCTTTTTAGATTACCACAAACTGTATGGGGATACACATGCCTTACAAGGCTTACATTTCACATTCCAACTGTGGAGTTACCAGGTACACAGATTACAAAGACCACTACAAAACACCCTAGACTTGCTTACTAATAAAATGTGACTCATAAAATAACATACTAGTGAGTCTATTCCACAAACACAAACAAACTCACACTAACTTTCACCTAGTTGTCCATCATCGTTAATCGTTGCTGCTGCTTATTTCACATTTTGGGCATCTTTTTCTTTGTCAATTAAATCTTGGAACTCCATGCTTAACCTGTCGTCATTTGTTAGAGTCGCGAATTCTAACAAAATAAATTTACCTAAATTGAGTTATCTAGCTTCAATAAGGCACAATAATTTTATCATGACTCCAAGAAATAAAAAATAAACTTTCAGATTAATAATTGATCAATTTTTTCTATCTCTGTGCAACATGACTTTAGATCACTATTTGGAAAACAGTCACAACACAATTAGCTCTCCACTTAGATGAAACTCCATGCTCACTGCACCAAACTGGAAAAGAGATTTCCCAGTAGACGGAGCAGTTGGCTAAGAGCCAACACAAAATATGGAGCTGGTGAAGCAGTCTATCCACCAAATACTAGTGGAACGGGACTAGATACCTGGGCAGGATCCTCTGCCATGTCTTCCATCTGATCAACCGATGGTGTTGGTGATGGTGTAGCCCCAAAAGAAGAATTTGAGTTGGTCAACCCAAAAATCATTTGAGACATAGAAGAACTGTCTTTCAAAGCAAATGTAAATGTGATAGTATGGGTACTAATTGATCTAAACAAGAGTGTAGTTCCAAATGTAGTGCTTCCTGCACCTCCAAAATTAAAGGAGCCACTACTTGCAGCTACAGATCCACTAAATGAAAAAACTGCGGACGACAAGGCTGCACTGCCCCCAAACCCAGATCCAAACGAGGTCATTGTTGACTGTGAAGATGTTGTACTCGAAGCTCCAAAAGGTTGTCCCAAGCCAAATGATGAGTGTTGTTATAACCAAATAATGGAGTGCTAGCAAAACCATACAAGGCACTGCCTCCACCAAATGTTGAAGTGCTAGTAGCACCAAATGATACACTACTTCCACCAAATGATGGAGCACTACTAGATTCAAATGTACTCCCAGAACCAAATGAAGGGGTGCTCCCTCTTGTAAAGGAAGATGTAAATCCTTCAAGCATATACATCCTAGAGAAAGTAGAAGTGCCTGCAGAACCTACTAAGAAGCTACTGCCAACACCAAATGTAGGTGTCGTGCCTAACCCAGGTGCAAGGGTATTACTAGAAGAAAATTGGGCAGAAGTGCTACCATTACTCAGGCGAAAAGAAGGTAGAGTAGATGAGTTTAATGAAATGGGTGCAGTTAAGCCAAATAATCTACCTGAAGCACCTGAAGCCGACGTAGACAGAGTTGACCCAAAGAAAGAGGGGCTTATATTCCCACATAAAGAACTACATGAAAATGAAGATGTTGGTAGAACAGAACTAGAAAGAGACGGTGAGTTGGCAGAACTCCCAAACACAAATTCACCTGAGGTAGTAGTTGTGGCCTTCTCCACGCCTAGCCACCGATCGTCCTTCAAAAACACACTTTCTGCCATGCTCAGATCCCAATAATTTCAACACAAAATTTTCCACCGCCAAGAACTTTCGTAACAACAACCTTCAAAACCTCCTTTTTCATAACAACAATTTTGATATTAAATTGAAAGCATTTTTCTCTGGTTTGCCACATGCAGGCCGATATTAATTTGAAAGCTATCTTGCTACAGCGACGAAAGCACCTGCATGTAGGACTCCCTCTACCCGACTGATGAACCTGAAGGTTGTGTGTAGAAATCCCTCTACCATGATCTGATCACTCCTCTGGTAGTCTTAAATAAGTGGACAAACCAAAACCAAAAATTCAACAAACTATTTATTTCCCTTTGTTGACAATGGGCCAAGGTTCCTCAACCCAAGACAGGTGAAGCCCATGAGGGGCCAGGTCCTCAGGGCTCCGATACCATGATAAAATCTAATAATGTCAATTGTTTCATTAATCAAATGCAGTTACATATATACATGCACACACAATCTGCACAAACCAATGTAGGAAATAGATCCTAACTACTAGGAACAGACTCCTTTACTTAGTAGGAATCACAACTGAGAGAAGTAGGAGTTACATTTTCCAACATATAATATATTATATTATATTATAGTTAGTACGTAAAAATTAATATACATAATAGATATGTAGATTTTTTTTCAAATGTATATGAATTAAAGAATTTATTAAATTTACAAATAGTTTAATAGGTTTTTGGTTAAATGAAATCTAAGAAATATTAATCATAAGGTTTTAATAGGTTTTCTCACTTTTCATAATTATATTTACAAGGTTAATTGGTTTTAGTTTTAGTTAGACATATCTATAAAAATTTCACAAAAATTATAATTTATTTGGATGAATTTTTCTTTGTTATTCAAAATTCTCTTCTTTTTTTATCAAAATCCTTTCATTTTCCTTTTCTTCATTATATTCCTCTTCTTCTTCCCAAATTGTTCTCCTTTCTCTTTATTCTCCTCTACTTTCCTTTTTTTCTTTTCCTTTGTCCCTCTATCTTCTCTCCTTTGTCTTGATGAAACCTCTCTTTTTCTTCTTTGTTTCTTCAGCTCTTTTGACTTATATTTCCTTCTTTTGTTTCTCCCTTTTCTTTAACTCTCTCTCTTCCCTACTGTGGCATCTCTCTTCTTCTTCCCTTGGAGGATCCTCCTTTTTTGCTCCAATTTGGAACCTATGTCTATAGAGAGCTATGCCTCTGTTGCATTTCTAACCATTGTTGCAAATGTTGAAGTTCTAAGCCTCTTCAAAATTTCTACTTGGTTCCCATGTAGCAACCCAAAATTAATGCCAAAGGGAATGTGCCCTTTCCTTTCCAATCTTATTTCCAAAACCCAAGGAGATCTAACTGTGTGATGTGTCAATGCCAGTCACACACAATCCAACTATTTTTTAGAGGATTGATCCAGTAGTGGGGAGGATTTATATGATAAAAGGGAATAACTTCACCCAAACTTCCCACAACTCTAAAATAAATGAAGGCTATTAAATGAAGGAGGTCGTTCCACAAAGAAGGATATTTCAAAGGCCAAATGGGTGACATAACCTATGAGCTTTACTCCATATAGCCTCTAATGCATTGTTACTTCTATGGACATGTTCTTGAATTTATTTTTAACAAAATTATGTCTCTACAAGTGTGCTTTATTTTCATTCTTGTCTCTCACATGTAACTTTGCTTATGCTAACTACTCCTAGTTTTAAACCAACATCATTTTTAAAATTTGCATCATGTATCAAAAAATGTTCAATAGTTAAACCAAATAAACCTTTAGTTTTTGCAACAATCTTGAAATGTTTTCCCCTATTTCATGTGTGGGTTTTAACCACAACAATTATTCCTTCATACTTCCTCAACAATAATTTCTTCTTATACATCCTCCTCATTTAGTGCTTTTCCTTCTTGGAAAGGCTCCTCATCATAGCTTGGCTTGGAAAGTCATTACTCTAGGAGGGAAAATTATTTTTCTAATCCTAACATACTCTTATTCTTACTCATAGATGATTAAGAAGACATGTTATCATTAGGATTAGATGGCTAAAATTACCATCTCATATTTTTACTCTTATTCTTACTCACATATAACTAAGAAGACATGTTATCATTAGGATTAAATGGCTAAAACTACCATCTCCTATTTTCTTCTTTACTTGTAGTTGCAACATTACTTTGTTCCTTTTTATCATGTCTTGCACAAATAAACACATTATAATTAGTCAAGAAATCATTGGAGCTTTGTGTTTCATTTTCCCCTTCTATTGGTGAACTACTTGTCAAGTTTACATCTCCTTTCCACGCAACCTGAGGCTCGTTGTTTCCTGTTCTCATTATCTCTTCAACCAACTTCATTTTTTTTTCAATTTGGAGCACATCTTCCTCCTAAAATTCTTCTTCATCATATATTTTTCAAGTTCAACTATTTTTATTGGTTCATACATTCTTCTAATTTTGAAAATTGTAGAGTTTCCTTCCCCTCCTCCTATAATACTATTGTTGTTAGCCAAACAATGTTCTTATCTCCTCCAACTCTATTGATTTCTTCTTTTGTTATAGAAAGATCTTCATCCACTTATTTATCTAGCGCTTTGTTTCCTCAACTTCCAAAGGCTTAATAGGATGACTTTTAATTTCTATATCTTTATTGTCTCCAGAAAATGTACATACTTGTTGGTCTTATCATCAATTTCTACACAAGGATCAACAACAGCATCACCATAAAAAAATGAGTGTATTATTCCCCATATTATCCTTTTATTTGCAACTAACCTCATTATGCCCATTCATTTTCTCTAATGCTTCCACCATAGAAATCCTTACAAAACTAAATCCATCCAATGCCTCTCCCTCTTTAGGTTTTATTTTTTTGACATCAACATCTTCCTCACTAATGTTTTCTAATGTGTGTTCATGGTCTACTTTTATTGTTTTTTTCTTTATCATTTTATTGTTATGGAAACCTCAACATCTTCATGTCCATCTTTTCGATGTACCTTCTCCTCTTTTTCCATTTTGGCACTGGAGCCTTCTTATTCCTGATTATAACTAATAATCATAGGATCTCCATAGATGCTCTTTACTTTCATAATTCTTAAGATTGTCTCCTCTTCAATTTATTTACTTTCTTTTTCAACCTTTAATATTATTGTAGTTTCCTCAATCTCCTGAAATTTTAGAGCTTATCTATACATTATATTCTCTTCTTCTTTTACAATATCTCCTTGGCTAGCACTTCTTGAAAAATCTTTCTCAGATCATACCAAATTTTGACTATTGCCTTTTCCTTTAAAAACTTCTTAAATATATTTATCTACTTTTGTGGTCTTAAACATTGCTACAAACTTCTTAACATCTACAAGTTTTACTACAACTGCAAGGGTTGTAACATCCTCCTTTCCATGATGCTTTATCATTGGTTTCTTTTTCAAAATTTGTTGTTATTCCCATAATAGTAGTATTGTTTCCATTTTCTTCTATTGCAATAACAACATGGTTGCTTATTTTTTCCTTTACACTTGCACAATCACAATGAAAAAATGTGTCAGATAGATCAATGCCATTTAAAGACTATTTTAGCTCCACAATTTATGATTCGTACACCATCATCCCTATCATCATCTTCCAATTATACAAGGAACTCATGGGCCTATTTTTCATCATCGCCTCTCATCTCTATTTCAATGTTTTTCAATTTTTTTATCCTTAAAATCACTCATGCCTCACACACTAACTCAACATCCGTACTTGCATCGATAAGTTTTAAACCATTCACTTTAATGCAATGCACACACATGTTTTCATAAACAAAATGGTAAAACAATGGAAATCACATACGGCATAGAGATTTACCTATAACTCAACATCGTTAGTTGGATCAATAAGTTTTAAACCTTTTGTTTTAATGCAATGCACACAAATATTTTGATAAACAAAAAAGAAAAGCCATGGAAATCACATATTACATAGAGATTTACCTTAGAAACCTATTGATGGCAAAAAATGACCATTATCAACATTTAGAAGACCACTTGGTCAAAGGTTCAAATCAAACTCTTTTTCGTTTGGGATGATGGCTTTCATTGGTTAAATGGGTCGAGTTACCCTCTTTCTAAAACCAATATAAACTAATTAATCTATCTAACCTAATCCACTTTAATATAATCTAACCCTACTATACAAACTATAATATAACCCCAATTCAGATTTGTAACTAGCAATTGTCCCAAAAGGTACAAAGAGAGGCTGATAGGATTATTAAATTGGAATTGCCAAATTCAGTTACAGTTTCACTGATCTATGAGGAGTTTTGGGGCCTATAAATTACAAGAGAATAGTTTTTGACATGGGTTTGCCTGGTGATTTTGTTGAAGAATGTTATGCATATACTTTTCCACCTGAAGATGGTTGGTATCACATTAACAATAAAGGACAATAAGCTGTCATGGAATGAAGCAATGTTAAGGATCAGATTGTGGTAAAAGGGATTTATCAATGTTTCGCTGAATACAAACCCCAAAAAAACTCCAAAACACGTAATAATTAGGAAAGCAATAACACTGTCAACAAGTATCCTCATTCATCATATCTAACACCATATCGATAATCTGAGCCTCAGGGTAACAACGCCTTTAATAATTGATATTAATACGAGTGTAAAAAGCTAATACCTATGTGTACAATACGTTGGTAATTACAGAGGGCAATATAATATTTTCCCAATTTCAACATGGGCAGTACATGCACACCGATAAGAGTTTTAGTTTTAATTCAAAAGGAATATTGACATATAGCATATCAGAATAGCACTAGGCTTGAGTAACAAGGGCTTCTTGTGTAGCAAGAGCTGCTACTTTTCTTTGAAGTTCAGCCTTATTTGCACCCACGAACTTATCCACAGCCTTTCCATCCTTAATAAAGATAAATGTAGGCATGGCCTGCACGTCCCACTCTTGAGCTACATCCTGCAAAATCATAAAATCTTTCATGAATCTGGAATCTGCAATAGTCAGAAAAGTTTTCATTAATCTGGACTCTGCATTACTCAGAAAAGCTCATTTTTCATTTACGAACTTGTCATGAAATTCTCCTAGAAATACTAAAAACAAACGTGCCAGGTAACACATCTGATTTGTTTTAAATAATCATTCCTCGTTTCCCTTCTTCCTGTCATGGAATTCTCTTACCAAAGGAAAGAGAACAACAAATTTGGGAAAGAGAAAATCAGAGACAAAAATATTCTATTTCAAATATCTATCCAAGTTCCAACCAATACTTTATAGGGTAGCGATTAAATGACTGTACCCTCAATTCGTCCACATCGACCTTCAAGAAAAATATTTCTGAGAATTTCTTCGACAATTCCACGAACACTGGACTGATGATTTGACAAGGTCCACACCACGTAGCAGTGAAATCAACCACCACCTGAACACAGCAAACGATAGTCCACATATATAACAGCACCTACCCCTGCAGTGCAAATATAAGAATGGTTCCAAAAAGTCCAAATACATATACCAGTAGTTAGGTCCAGAGTAATCAGCAAGATAAATAGAATAGGCCACATGTAATTTCAACAAAGAAGCTAAGCACCCGGATTGAAGCTAAGGCTTAAGAAAAATACTGATTGTTAGGAAAAAAACTGAATGAAGCTATAGCTTAGGGAAAGAAAAAACCAAGTCATAAAACATTCTTTTGCCAAAAATCTCTTAAGCCTTAATTGTTATCCTCCTATAAATCAAAATAATTTATACTTCTTTAATGTAATTGTAGCCAACCCTACAAGACCAAAGGAAATTTGATCTTTTTAATTGATAACCAGGGGATTTCTTTAACCAAGGAAAGATTTAAGGGAGACATTTAAATGAACATGTGATGTTTGAAAATAAATAAAAGAAAACTTGTAATTAGCCTAGCTGGAGTTCCAGGCAGAAAACTCATACTGTATTTGGGAGAACCCTGTTCAGAACCTATAAGAAACCAAGTTCAGAGTCAGCTTTTATTTATTGATAAGTATAACCCATTTGTTAAGTTCGACATCAGAAAATAAAACTACGTTGTAATGTCCTAGGATTGGCAAACTAATTGTAATGTCAGAGTAGTTTTTCAGAGTAACGGCTAAGGCTCAGAGATAATGGAAGTCAACACCGGATCCGGATCAGGATCCTTCAGCTTAACAAGACTCTAAGCTTAACACCGGATCTGGATCCTTCAGCTTAACAGGACTCTAAGCTTAAGAGAATGGTAGCTAACATTAGACCCTCTGATTTTGAAGGAGACCTGGGTGTTTAAACTTTACAATTTAATTTTTAGACTGTTGAATACCTATTAAATCGTATATAATCTTTGGATCAATACAGAACAATTTGGCTACAAGATTTTGTGAATTATGGAGTGATCTTAGTATTACTTGTAAACATAACTGGTTAGAAACTTCAACATAACTCGTTAGAAGCACCATCTTGGTTTGGAAATCTGAAGAAGCATTGACCATCAAGGACTGTCATGCTGTTTGGTATACTTGCCACTTTGTCATATTGAGTGATCTTTGTGATGAAATTGCAGAGGTTACTCAGGTCTGCGGAGGTGGGCATTCAAATTCTAAGAGTACAAACATTTTGGTAGTTTTGTAGGAGCTCTTCAGACACAAACAAACAATAAGTCCAAGTAAAATGTAAATGAGAGTGACAGCGTTTTTTGGGTATGCCAAAGCAGTTTGTCTTTTGATCTGCATGCCAGCCATTTGCCTTCTGTATAATTAATTATTATAATAATCTGTAAACATCGAGATTCAGAATAAAGAAATTCACTTGTCCAAGATGTTCAGGTGGTAATTGGAAGTACAATCTCCATATAATACCATTGTTCTAGTAGTAAATGGAAGCAAATATTAGGTAAGTCTGCAGAACATAGAAAAGATCAGGAAGACATTCTACAGGGAAGCATGACAATAAGCAGAGGGACACCAATACCATAGAAAACCTTTAATAGAACACGAAGATATGTCTTTGAAGTCATAAAAGCTGTTGGATAGCATGTGAAACATTTACCATTGATGAGTGAACAAAACACAAGGAGCATGACTGTTGGATTTCACTTTAACATATGGTTTACACATGGAGATGTGCTTGGTAGTTTCTAACTAAACATTAATACAATGAAAGTATTCGCTGGCTTCTAAACATATGTACAATAAAAGCATTCTATCACATTTAGTTGTAATTGAGTGTAAGCAGCTAATCATATATGCATGATGGGCCATGGCATCGGCAACACCAATTAGTGTTTATTGTGGTGCCATATTGTGCGAGTTGTTCTTGTAGTTGACGCCGCATTTGCCTGTGTCCATCTCTTTCATAAATGTGAATTGTTAGCTTAAGTAGTTTTCTTATTCTCTTTAACAACTCTATTGCTGGGCGCAAACGGTAAAGCGACATTGATTGCTGTGGCAATATCCTTGTCTGCATATCTTGTAAGGTTAGTTCTTGTTGCTGGATTTCTTCGCAACATGCATATGTGTTTAAAGCAAGGCAATTGCCATATATGTCGCTCACTTAATTTACCCTTTGTAGGAATGAAATGGATAGGCCTCCATAGTATTTTTTGCATAATTTATACTTATCTGTGCCCTAAAGTACAAGATATTTTCACTATATTTGAACTTACTCTAAAAATTGACTTCATCAAGTGTAAGCTCAAGAAATTATGGTTCCAGAGGCACTGTGAGATGTACGACTTTTATGGAGATTTATGAAGAAATAGATTTCTGAGATCCATATGGGGTTTGTGCAGATTCAGAAGTGAGAGATATTGGTCTTTACAACCATTAAAAAATGGCATTGAAATTTATCATAGAATAACCTAAGGTCACTAAGGGCCTAAACCATCAGTAAGCTTCAAGGAAAGTTGCTAAAGAAATGATAGCTTCAAAATCGATAAGATCTCAGTGATAACTTATGATCACAATAAAACAGAGCTTTTACCATCATAAATTTATATTTAGGCTTAGCTAGCCTAAACCACATTTATCACATACATACTGGCCCAATGTCTGCATTACTTTGAAAAGCCTGCTTAGCAACAAAGGTTTCAATAACCAAATTAAAATATACTTAGCCAATCTCTGCCCTACCTAAAAGTATTCCTTACAAAAATCTCAATCACTAATGCATCACAGACTTGACCAATCTCTGCAACATTTCCCCAAATACAATGGTTCACAAAATTTCAATTACCAAATCATCACATACTATAACACAATTGCTGCATTACCCCTAAAAATTATTCATCAGCAAAGACCTTACTTAACAAAGTATGACATAATAGGCCAATCTCTGCATCACCCAAACAAATTCCTTCATAAACAAAAATATCAATCACCAATATATCACATACTTTGGTAACCTCGGCACTACCCTAGCAAAAACAAAACAAAATAAAAGTATTTGGCAATAAAATTTTCAAGTAGCAATTATCACATACGTGTCCAATTTATGCAATATCCCCAAGCAGAAAAGTTATTGGGCAATAAACTTTTCAATTACCGATTTATCACATATTTGGCCAATCTCTGCACCAGTCAAAAGATTATTCAACAACAAAGATCTCAATAAACAAAATTCTTGGACACTCTAAAGATTAAGGACACTGGGATATTAGTGCATGCAGAAGGGAGGAGTAAGGCTGGAAAAAAATGACAATACCATGACCTTTGGACTATAGATAAAATTATCCAATATCTAAGAAAGATCTCACCTAACAATTTAGGGCACAGTTGACCAATCTCTGCTCTACCCAAAAGAATTGTCCAGCTACCAAAAACTCAATTACCGATTTAAGTAATTCTGACACTAACACACACTATGGGTTTCGGACAGAATAGGTTAAAGGACAATGGATGCACAGAAATGGGATAGTGAAGAGGTTCATTTTCTTGGCAACTCAGAAATGGGATGTTGCAAAGATTAAAGAAAAGTTAATAAAGCAGATCATCAAGCAAGTAGTCTTGGATGACTTTTGATGAAATAAATAGATATCCCTGTTGAAGACATCAAAGAGATGAACACTCGTATCATTTATTAAACATAGGAGAAAGGAGAAATCGTGTATGCAGCCCTCTATTCCTTTTTTGCATGGAGTGAGAACATCTTCCCTTCAAAAGTATCGAATGAAGGCATCTTTCCCCAGTAACCATGAACAGAGGTAAAGATATCAGCAATCACCTAACTGCCTTATTTTGCTAGGCATGAACGATGACTTACTGAGAAGAGGAAGAACAATCTCTCTAGTACTATCATAGTTTATTGGAAAAGAAGTATGGAGATCCTATTGTATTCCTATTTGATCTTGAGGTGTTGTGATGAGGATACGACTGTGAAAGGTGAACTAAAGTGAACTCAAAATCCCCTTCGTATTGGTTGGACCTAATGACATAAACATCCTTGGTAAAATACAAAGAATATAATGGAATGCTGGCAACTCAGAAATAGGATGTTGCAAAGATTAAAGAAAAGTTAATAAAGCAGATCATCAAGCAAGTAGTCTTGGATGACTTTTGATGAAATAAATAGATATCCCTGTTGAAGACATCAAAGAGATGAACACTTGTATCATTTATTAAACAGAGGAGAAAGGAGAAACTGTGTATGCAGCCCTCCATTCCTTTTTGCATGGAGTGAGAACATCTTCCCTTCAAAAGTATCGAATGAAGGCATCTTTCCCCAGTAACCATGAACAGAGGTAAAGATACCAGCAATCACCCAACTGCCTTATTTTGCTAGGCATGAACGATGACTTACTGAGAAGAGGAAGAACAATCTCTCTAGTACTATCATAGTTTACTGGAAAAGAAGTATGGAGATACTCAACAAGCATTTCACCATCTCGTCAGAAAGCCTGTTGGGATCCATGACCCCAAATTCAGTTCATCTGTTATTCTTAATGGGATCAGATACGTTTCTTCTCGGTCAGATTTCAGGAAGCGCAAGGCTGCTAAACATGCGGCAGCCCAAGTTGCTGTAAAGGCGTTGGGTTTAGTACCCAATCTACTGGTAAAAATATTTCTATACTTAGCAAAGTAGCCATTCATTCTGTCTCTGTCATTTCATGCTTGGAAGAAGATAGATGCCAATGGAATATGCGTGATTTCAAATTTGAAATAGACTTTGACCAATTTAATGAGGTTGTGATTCTTTAAACATGTTTTGGTCAAATTTGAGTGGGGTTTTGATTAGTTTAGTCTGTTCTGTAAAATTTAATAGGTATCATATGTTTAATGCAGGTACAAATATAGGCCAAACTGCGGTAGAAAAGCTTCAAAATTTACCAGAAATATGCATTCACAAACAAGTTTGCTATGGCAACATATTAGTTGTGTAGAACACATTAGTAGAAACCTCTCCAAGACTACTTATACATCTAAGAAGGTTGTTTCCTGTAACAAAATACCTTTGGAGCCTAATAAAAAACTAATGTCACTAGATTGAACTCTCATGATCTCCTTTTTAATGCAATTAAATCTTTATCATTAAACCTAACATTACGAATGAAATAAAGTGTTGGGAGCTCAATGTAAAACAATATGCATTGAAGTGTTGGGAGCTAAATGTAAAACAATATGCATTATTCATTTGCCTGCGTGCTGTATCCTATTTCCAAATTATATATTCATAACTACCAATAACTCAGATAACCTAATAAACAGATAACAAAAATAAAAATAAGTAACTAAGAGAAAAAATGCCATACCTTCTAAGAGGTATCTCCAACAGGTCTAGAAAAGAAGTCCACTGGCTGAAGACAACACCTTTCAGACCTGAGGCCTTGAGCTCTTGCAAATGTTTAAGTACAGCCAAAACCTTTAATGATTCTATCCAGTTTGTGTCGTTAACCTTGAAACAACATTATGACGTACAAATTACGATGTAACAGAGAACATCTTCCAACCTGAAGCTCTTGATTTGCAAACATCAAATAAACTAAATGCTTGAATTCAATTCATGTAAAGAATATTGTGAATGATTGTGAGAAGAAAAAAAAAAACTCTGTGATTGGTTGCAATATCTCGCTTACTATGCATGCATTCCTCATTTGGATTCTCTATAGAATGAACATATCATGGGGGTAAAAGTAAAGCATCCTATACTACTAAGTTAATGGATTCCATGCAATTTCATGCTTGAATAAGATAGATGCCAATGGAATATGCGTGATTTCAAATTTGAAATAGACTTTGACCAATTTAATGAGGTTGTGATTCTTTAAACATGTTTTTGTCAAATTTGAGTGGGGTTTTGATTAGTTTAGTCTGTTCTGTAAAATTTAATAGGTATCATATGTTTAATGCAGGTACAAATATAGGCCAAACTGCGGTAGAAAAGCTTTAAAATTTACCAGAAATATGCATAAATTGGACAATAAACTTTTCAATTACCGATTTATCACATATTTGGCCTATCTCTGCACCAGTAAAAAGATTATTCAGCAACAAAGATCTCAATAAACAAAATTCTTGGACACAAACAAATCTCAGCAAACAAATCTAATATCTGAATCTAAAAACAATTTTGAACTTGACAATGAATTTAATCGAAAAAATTAAGGTTTGGTTTGAGGTTTGATTAGTTTTTATTTTTTAATTGGACCAATTTATTAAGTTTTTGTCTTTTTCCATATTTTTAGATGATTTTCTACCTGATCTAATCTAATGAGTGCCCTAAAAGTTTTCTGATAAGTGCCCTAAAAGTAAAGTTTTTGAGTGCCATCTACATGATCTGGCATTCTTAGAATTTTTTTTAAATGACGGAATTCTAACCCAATAAAAAAACAAAGAAACGACACATAGTTAGACCGCGCCTAAATAAAAGGGCCGACCTGCGGGCTTAAATTTCCCACTTTTGAGCTCAGCCACCCAAACGTAACGTACTTAGACCGCGCATAAATAAAAGGGCGGACCTGCGGGTTTAAATATCCCATTTTTGAACTCGACTATCCTCCATGGCCATGCATTTTTCCATCGCTGCGTGTAAGTAAACCCTCCACTCGTCTCCTTCACCACCGCATGTAAAGAAAACCCTTGGGTGTAAACTTGGCCAACGGCCCAACCCTGTTGGTAAACTCTCGGTCCTCAGATTAAAAGTAGAAACACAATTTCCTCTCGACCCTCACTGCGTCACAAATGTAAGGTTTAAACCCTCTTCACTGGTTATTTGGCCTAATTCAATTGATTAAACCCTCCTCAATGGTTCTCAAGTTAATTTCAAAATTCAAGTTACCATGGTATGTTCTGTCTCGCGGAAATTTTCAGAAAAAAAAAAATGAGCGTCCATTCCTGTAAATTCCATTCTAGAATGGTAATTGCAAAACTTTGGAAACAAAAAGAGAGAAGAAAATTGAAAGATGAATCAAAATTAAAATCATGGACATATTTTCCGTAACCTACATAACAAATGCTATCTGTAGAATGTGTCCATGTTCAATACATGTACTGTTAGAGTATGTATCTGCCTCTTGGAAGCCTTGTTGTCCTTTGGGGACGATTTTGGAGATGCAGTTCCCGGTATTGACGATCGAGGCAAAGAAGTATCGGCCTAACAGCTGCGCGGCGGGCTCAGGGTTTCCAGCTCGTTCTCTGCTACTGTGTGAGATTAATCCTGCCTGTGGGTAGTTGGTGTGGGTAAGTTCATCCATAGAAACTACCGGGAAAACAGCAAAACAGGTAATCGTGCAGAAAAGCATTTAATTGCCCACACCATAGAGAAACTTAGGGTTATT
>APFE030723952.1:0-28428 GCA_000404065.3 Pinus taeda
AAATTGTGAAGTTTTGTTTTATTTCATTATATTATAATTAATTACAATTTAATAGTTTATGTTTGTAGAAGTGTAATATATTATTATACTAATATTTTCTTCCCAATTTGTATATGTCTATGTTGTTGGCTTATTGTTAGTGTATTATGTTAGTGCCTAAATCTACCTCAGGCTAAAGAAAGGCACGTCTAGAACTTGGTAGCTAGCCTTACCAGGTCAGATGAGGGCTCTCTCCTTGTCAATCTCAAATAAAATATGGCAAATAAGGCTTGAGATGACTGAAATAAATACTAATTTTAGGCTTGGTATATTTGCTTAGAGGATTTCATCGATTTTAATGGTTGTTTGCTGGATCAAATGAGGAAGGTAGCTTTGGGTCTAGGAAATCAACTCAGATTTGGAGAGGTTTCTATGGGGCGAGGTAGGCAAGTGTTTTAGCACTTTGATATGGTGAGTCTAAAGACTAGTGAGGAGTTCGAGAGGGAATGCAAATGTCATGAGTCCTCTTCAAATGGCAGAAAATATTCAAAACTAACTAAACTCGAAGGCAGAGCACTGAAAGACCAATGGATTCTACCCTTTAATCTTGATTCATTTAGTTATGCAAAAAAAGAGAGATGATGGAATATATACATATAAGATAAACTAAATAACAGCAGAGAAAACAATGCTAATTCACATTACCACAAGAATCCCACAAAATGTTGCAAAAACCTGGTTCATTTCTTTGCCAAACTGAAGCAGTGACGTACAAAGTAGCTCAATGCATCCACAAGAGTCCACCCTTTACAAGTGACTAAGAAAGTACATAACATAGGCACCAAACCACCTATGCTAGTCATCAAGGGTCGAATTCATGAGAAGAGGGGTTGTTTCAACTATATCTAAATTAAGAATAGGAATATAGGCAATGGAACAACTTGCCTCTAAAACTATGGAAACTGATTCATTCAACCTCAAACCACCTCTAGGTGATGTATCTACCCCCTCAAGTCATTTTTCATCATAGTTACATCACATTACATAATTTACCATCATAAATTAACCAAGGAGAAGAGAAAAAGTCAAGTGAGAGTCAAACTGGGCGAAATTCTGAGTTTTTAGGCAAAATTGGCAAAAATTTGCCTGATGAGCAGTGCCTTGAGCCTGATGCGCAACGCCACTTCAAGGCAAATTTTGGAGGACTTATGCTTCTCCAAATCAAGAACAAGATAGTTTGCTGGAAAGCCCTGCCTATCTAGCTTTTGGAACTCTTTGAACTTTTTGATCTGGAGGTGATTTACACCCTCAAAAGTGTATTCTCCCAAGGCTGGTTCCTGTGTGTCCAAAAAGTGGCAGAGAGGGCACTTTTTGAGTGTTTTTTGCCCTTTTGGTGGCCAAGATCTCCTCCAAAATTAATGAAACCTTTTCGGTTTAATTATTTTTTTATGTTGAATCCAAATGTATAAGCCATTTGTCAAGAGGATGCACCAAGCCAGAATTTATTTGCTTCTATTTTCAAATTTTGGAAAATGACAAAATTCTCTCAAAATTTGCCCAATTTTGGCCCAAAGTTGCATCATGGGTTACTTTCTTGGGTTAAAGTAACATCAGCCAAAATGTTCAGCTTTTCATCCTTATTGTTTCCTTTTGTTCCATTTTTCCCCTACATCTAGCATTCTTGTAGCTTCTGCAATGATAGTTGATGAAAGAGTGAATTTGATCCCAACAAGGTGCACCACATTGTTTTCCATGTTTATGACAAACTGCCTTGCTAACTCATGGTGGTATTTGACCCTCTCAACCATCTCACAAAACTCAAAACAAGATTGATATCTTAAACATGTGGTGGCAAGAGGGCAAGCAAGGAGTTCAGTGATGCTAATAGGTTCCTCCCTAATAATTTTTCCACCCTTGTGAGGTCTCCCGAGCTGTAAATTTCTTTCCCTTGATCTATCGCTAAGTGTATCTTCTTCAAAACTGGATTCACTGCTTCTTGCCATGATGTTTGACTTCAGGATGTGATGATGATATGGTGGAAAATAATAATGGGTGAGGACAAGGAAGATGAGTATGAAGAGATTTTGCAAATGTGGAATGGAGTAAGGGAATGAAGGGACAAGTTTAGGAAATTCGCTTTTTAACTTATGAGGGACTTAGGGTTTGATGAAGGGTGTGAGTTTTCTTAGGAGAATGAGAAATGGGAAAATGGACTTAATGTATTGATTTACAACAATGAAGTATGGAAAAGGGGAAAAGGATATTGGTTTTGTTATGGAGTGAAAATTTTCCAATGAGATGGAAATTTATGAAAACAAGCTAGTTTTTTATTTTCAAGATGCAAAACTCATGAAGAAATCATGAAGAAGACCAAATTTAGCTCAAAATCAATGAAAACTTACTTGTAGGAGAGAAATGTAGCATTTGGGAGAGTTTTGGGTGATTTGGAATGATTTTGGAACCTTCCTAGCCAATGCACAGTGCACTGAGCCCAATGCACAACGCCTTCCTGATGTGCAACACTAGTGTAAATTTACACTGGAGAGAACTACCTAATGCATAGTGCCGACCCTCTGATGCACAATGCATCCCTCATGCGCAACGCTTTTTTGAAGCCCAACTTTGGAGGCCTTCCTAGTGTCCAAATTAGGCATGTGATAGCTCCTTGGAAATATTGTCAAGTGTACTTTCAAAAATTTATTGAACTTTTCAATTTGGAGCTCATTTACCCTATCAAAAGTGAAAACTCCCAAGACTCGTCAAAATGTTCAAAATGAGGCTGCCTAAATGTAGAGTGTTGTTGCAGTCAACTTTTGAAGGTATTTCTTAACTCCAAATTGAGCTCATGATAGCTCATTGGAAGGATCTCTCTACATATATATCACGTAAATCATCAAGCAAGTCTTTTTAATATCATGGCTAGGTGAAATCGTGATTTTCCCAAGGTCCCTCTAGAAGTGCATCAATCCTCTTGAGGCCAATGATGTTTTCGACATTTCTCCAAAACCATGAAAGCTATGTAAAAACTGAAAGAGGTTTTTCTTCTTAGGTCAATGGTGGACACAAACCTCTCTCACGTTTTTCAAATTCATCTATTGTTGCTCAAAAACATAGTTTTACAAAAACCTATCCCGATGTGTGGAACAACGGATTTGTCGAAATGAAGTGAAATGAAGGGGATAAGGGGCTTCTAAATTTCTAAGAAACATTTATGAAGTAGGGAGGGATGTTAGGAATCAGGGAAAAGTGTAATTTCAAAGATTTAGAGAAGGAAAGGGGTCCAAAAGGGAAAAAGACAGGCCTAGCCTAGAAGATTGTCAAATTGTAGCAATAAACTTCGGTTTGTGGAAAAAAAGATGAATTTGAGGGATATCAATGATGGGAATTGTTTAAGAAGGTATATTAAGGATAAGGGAAGGTGTATGAACATTAGGACACAAGTTTGGCCATCCAAGAAAAATAATCTTCAAAACCCTAGGAGAGGGAAATGAGGCTTACCCAAGTACAACTAAAGCATGAACAAGGTCTAAAATGACCTATTGGAACCTGAAATGATGATGAAAAATCTTTAAATCATGGTACAGTAAGATGAATGGTGGCATTGACTAATACTTGGAATACTTTGGAAGGAGTGAAAACAACCCTAGACCTTATACCTAGTAACCAAATTTTACTTGAAGACTCACTAAAATGACAAAATTTGACTTTGACACCCTGAGACCACTTTGTAAGAGCATATTTGATCACTAATGGAAGGCTTCAGGCTAAGAACACCATAGAATAACTAGCCTTATCCATTGGGCAAGGATTCAAAAACACAAACTAAAATGGATGACTGAAAACTGATGACTCAAAGACACAAACTAACTTGAAACTGACTTAATAATAAAACACAACTGAAAAACTAGAAAATACTCTCAAAATGGAGCTTATTCAATAAAACCTACTCTAACTATTCCATTCATCACCTGATCATGTGAAATGAAACAACCAATGCAACCAAGTAATCATTCTAGCTCTTGTTTGAATTCTCCATGAGCGCTTTCTTATGAATAACGAGAGAGAAGTACTGAAAGGAAACTTCCTTGAAAAATTGTAAATAGATCCATTGAATAATATCGATTCTCTATCCAACTCCGAAAACACTACATAAGGATCTTGAAATTCATGCACACAGGGATTAGCTCATCCAATGGATTACTTTTCTTCTCCTCGTACCATGAATGCAAACTTTCATTTGAGCTTTGTGATGAGACTCCTGCTAAAAATGACAAAGAAACCAGCTGCTAGATCAAGTTTGTATCAATACATGTTTCAATCTCACAGTTAGCTTGTCGAGAAGGACTTTGACTATAGACATCATCCAACATATCAACTATTGGATTGTGAAAAACTTGAAAAGACTGTTGCAACAAATTTTTTATTGGTTCCGATGAGATTACATGATGCCCTATAGGCTGCTCATTTGAAGATATACTATAGAAATTTCCCTTCAAAAACTAAAATGATTCGAAACAGAATGGTACGGAATCATCTTGCATCATTTGATCATATGTTCCAACTTCCAAGTCTTCATCTGCAACTTGACAATCAATGGCGTTTGGGGACTGTAAATCTGGATATGACAAGTCTTGAAAAAGGATTTCATTGCCGTCTAGATGATCAAGATTGAAACTTATCGATGGTTGATTTCTGATAGCATGAAAGTTGTCTCTCATGATCTGAAACGAAGAAAACAAAAAGGCAAAGATCCTTCACTTAATTCAAAATTTGATGTGATTTCCTGCTCACTTCCATAGCTAATATGCATCAGCTGATCACTATATTCGAGCTACTAAAAGTGAACTTCCTCCCTTCACAAACCTACTGTTGATTCGTCTGCAAGAGCAGCTTCTGTTTCGAGGTCATAATCATCATCATATTGATCAAACTGAGGTAAATCATCAGTATAAAACACATCATCAAGCATACATGCAATATCAATAGATCTCTCTTCTCCAAGATTATCTATAAAACGATCATTATCAAATCTATGACAATTGGGATAGGAAAGAAAATATTTTGGATCAGCCACTTGTTCTTCTTCAATCAACGAGTTGTGGTCTTGAACGTCATACTTATTCCTTGTGGTGATCTTTTGCATAAACTCTTCCACTGCACTCACCAAAATGTCAAGCTTTACCTCTAAAGATGTCTATTCCTCTAGATATATGTTCTTCATCTCTTCTTCCTTCAACTTTACCCTTCTGATTAGCAAATTAGCCTCTACATCTACTGCACTGTTTTTCATCTCTTCAAGTGTTGCAAGTTTCCTTTCTCTTAGCTAAATCTCCATTTCTGGATCAAAGGCTTTCCGAAAGTGCAGAAGAGCAGATCTAGGAGGAGGCCTTATATTAACTAACATCGAAAAATAGACTTCGTTAAACCTGGTAGAAAACTGTTGTACAGTCTCCCTTGGCAATCTTTGCAGTTGGTTATACTCTTCTATAATTAAGAAAGGGTTCTATCTTTCCACCCACCTGTCGAGGAAAACTTTGATGAACTACTGGAAATCTAAGATGGTTGCATCAGGTAAGCTTTTGAACCAACTCTTGACTTTGCCTTGAAAGGAAAAATAAAAAAGCCTAGTACTTACATCCTCTTCATCAACTTCAAAAAGGTCAAGAAAATACTCAAAATTTAGTACATATCTCTCAGTAGTGATGTTGTCACATTCGCCATCAGATATTAGTAGATATAGGTCATGATTTTTAGGTAAAGCATGGGATATAGGAGGTAAATTCAAAGGCTTGTATCTATCTAAAATTTTCCAAGGTATAGGGGTATGTACAAAAGGTTAGAATTAGTCTTGGTCTCTTGAGGCTCATCAGTTTGAAGATGGTCATCACAAGCTTCATAAAAAGGGTCTTGATCAAGCTCAAAGGCAAGAAAATATTTGGTATTCACAATATTCAAAGGGAAGGAATCAAATTTAGGCTGACGATCTTTTCTCAAATACAATATACTTGGCAAAGCCTTCTTGACATTCTCGGGAAAGGAGAATAAATAATTTATAACAAAGAACATAATGTCTTGGATGAAATTCCAACTTGAATACCTGATGTTTCCATATTTTGCTTTCATGTTTCTTCTGGTCAAGTTCATCCTCCAGTGAAGTCCTTGGATTTCATCTTGAAACTGATTTGGCTTTGCCAAGTGAAGGATTTCAGCCTTCTTATGTCTGATCATTGTCCACCATCAACAATCAGATCTAAACTTGATTACATTTTGTTGAGGAACACAAAACTAAATCCCCAATGGAGTTTCCACTACATTCCCCAGTATAGTTTCCATTATGTTAGTGCCTAAATCTACCTCAGGCTGAAGAAAGGCAAGTCTAGGGTAACATCAAAACACGCTTAGCCTAGCAGCTATCCCTACCAAGTCGGGAGAGGGCTCTCTCCTTGTCAATATAAAAGAAAATATGGAAAATAAGGCTTGATATGACTAAAATGAATACTAATTTTAGGCTAGGTATATTTTCTCAGAGGATATGATTGATTTTAATGGTTGTTTGTTGGATCAAATGAGGAAGGCATCTTTGGGTCCCGAAAATCAACTCAGATTTGTAGAGGTTTCTGTGGGGCGAGGTAGGCAAGTGTTTGAGCACTTTGAAATGAATGTGATGGTGAGTCTAAATACTAGTGAGGAGTTGGAGAGGGCATGCAAATGTCATGAGTCCTCTTCAAATAGCATAAAACATTTAAAACTAAATAAACCCTAAGGCAGAGCACTAAAACACCAGTCGATTCTACCCTTTAATCTTGATTCATTTAGTTATGCAGAAAAATAGAGATGATGGAACATATACTCATAAGATAAACTCAATAACAGAGGAGAAAACAATCCTAATACACATTACCACAAGAATCCCACAAAATGTTGCAAAACCCTCGTTCATTTCCTTGCCAAACTGCAGAAGTGATGTACAAAGTAGCTCAATGCATCCACAGGATTCCAACCTTTACAAATGGCTAAGAAAGTACATAATATAGGAATCAAACCACCTATGCTAGCCATTAGGGGTTGAATCCATGAGAAGGGGGGTGGTTTCAACCATATCTAAATTAAGAAAAGGAATATAGGCAATGGAACAACTTGCCTCTAAAACTATGGAAACTGATTCATTCAACCTCAAACCACCTCTACCTGATGTATCTATCCCCTCAAGTCATTTTTAATCATATTTACATCATATTACATGATTTATCATCATAAATTTACCAAGGAGAAGAGAAAAATTCAATTGATAGTCAAACTAGGCGAAATTCTGAGTTTTTAGGCAAAATTGGCAAAAATTTGCCTAATGCACAACACCACTTCAAGGCTGATTTTTTAGGCCTTCCACTTCACCAAATCAGGCCCAAGATATCTTGTTGGAAAACTTTACCTATCTAGTTTTTGAAGCAGTTTGAATTTTCTCATTTAGAGGTCATTTTCCCCCTCAAAGGTGTATTCTCCCAAGACTGGTTCCTGTGTGTCCAAAAAGTGGCAGAGAGGGCACTTTTTGACTGTTTTTTTCCCTTTTGGTGGCCATTATGTTCTCCAAAATTAATGAAACCTTATAGGTTTGCTTATTTTTTATGATGAATCCAAATCTATAAGCCATTTGTCAAGAGGATGCACCAATTCAATTCGCAGCACCAATGGCACTGCGCATCAGCCGGAATTTCCCGTGTTTCTATTTTCAAAATTTTGAAAATGACAAAATTGTCTCAAAATTTTCCCAATTTTGGCTCAAAGTTGCATCATGGGTTACTTTGTTGGGCTAAAGTAACATCGTCCAAAATCCTGAGATTTTCATCCTTCTTTTTGCCTTTTGTTCCATTTTCCCCTACATCTGGCATTCTTGTAGCTTCTGCAATGATAGTTGCTGAAAGAGTGCAATTGATCCGAACAAGGTGCACCACATTGTTTTCCATGCTTATGAAAAATTGCCTTGATAACGCATGGTGGTATTTGACCCTCTCAACTATCTCACATAACTCGAAACAAGATTGATATATGAAACATGTGGTGGCAAGAGGGCATGCAAGGAGTTCAATCATGCTAATATGTTCCTCCCTAATAATTTTTCCACCCTTATGAGGTCTCCTCGACTGTAAATTTCTTTCCCTTGAGCTATCACTAAGTGTTTCTTCTTCAAAACTGGATTCACTACTTCTTGCCATGATTTTTGACTTCAGGATGTGATGATGATATGGTGGAAAATAATAATGGGTGAGGACAAGGAAGATGAGTATGAAGATATTTTGCAAATGTGGAATGGAGTAAGGGAATGAAGGGACATGTTTATGAAATTAGGGTTTTAACTTATGAGGGACTTAGGGTTTGATGAAGGGAGTGAGTTTTCTTAGGGGAATGAGAAAGGGAAAATGGACTTAATGGATTGATTTATGGCAATGAAGTATAGAAAAGTGGAAAAACATATTGGTTTTGTTATGGAGTGAAAATTTTGCAATGAGATGGAAATTTATGAAGACAAGCTAGGGTTTGATTTTCAAGATGAAAAACTCATGAAGAATACCAAATTTAGCTCAAGATCAATGAAAACTTACTTGTAGAAGAGAAATGCAGCATTTGGGAGAGTTTTGGGTGATTTGGAATGATTTTGGAACCTTCCTGGCCAATGCACAGTGCACTCAACCCAATGTACAGCGCCTGCCCAATGCATAGTGACACTGTAAATTTACACTGGAGAAAACTGCCTAATGTGCAACACCTTTTTGATGCACATTGTCGACCCTCTGATGCGCAGTGCCTCCCTCATATGTAGCACCTTTTTGTAGACCAGTTTTGAAGGCCTTCGTCGTATCCAAATTAGGCATATGATAGCTCGTTGGAAATACTGTCATGTCTACTTTCGAAGACATCTTGAAGTTTTCAATTTGGAGCTCATTTTCCCTATCAAAACTCAAATCTCCCAAGACTGGTCAAAATGTGCAAAATGAGGCTGCCTAAATGCAGAGTGTTGTTGCAGTCAACTTTGCAAGGTCTTTCTTAACTCCAAATTCAGCTCATGATAGCTAATTGGAAAGATATCTATGTATAGATATCATGTAAATCATCAAGAAAGTTATTTGAATAACCCAGCTATGTGAAATTGTGATTTTCCCAAGGTCACTCCAGAAGTGCATCAATCCTCCTAAGGCCAATGATCTTTTCGACATTTCTCCCAAACCATGAAACCTGCGTAAAAACTAAAAGAGGTTTTTCTTCTTGGGTCAATTTTGGAGAAAAAAGGCTCTCATTTTTTTCAAATTCATCTTTTCATGCTCAGAAACATAGTTTTAAGAAAACCTACCCTGATGTGTGGAACCGGGATTTGTCGAAATGAAGTGAAATGAAGGGGATAAGGGGCTTCTAAATTCTTGAGAAAATTTTAAGAAGTAGGGAGGGATGTTAGGAATTAGGGGAAAGTGGAATTTCAAAGATTGAGTGATGGGAAGGGGTCCAAAAGGGAAAAACATAGGCCTATCCTAGAAAATTGTCAAACTATAGCAATAAACTAGGGTTTGTAGGAAAATGATGAATTTGAGGGACACCAGTGATGGGAATTGTTTAATAAGGTATATTAGAGATAGGGGAAGGTGTATGAACATCAGGACACAAGTTTTGTTGATCATTTGGCCATCCAGGAAAAATAACCTTCAAAACCCTAGGAGAGGGAAATGAGGCTTACCCGAGAACAACTGAAGCATGAACAAGGTGTAAAATGACCCATTCGAACCTGAAATGATGATAAAAACTCTTTGAGTGATGGTACACTAAGTTGAATGGTGTCATGGACCAATACTTTGAAGACTTTGAAAGGAGTGAAAGAAAACCTAGACCTAATACCTAGTAACCAAATTTTACTTAAAGACTCACTGAAATGACAAAATTTGACTTTGACACCCTGAGACAACTTTGTAAGAGCATATTTGATCACTAATGGAAGGCTTCAAAGGCTGACGCTAACATATTATCAAATGAATCTTGATTTTTCTTAATATAAAGCCATGATGTTATGATATAAACTAATTGTATCTTCATGTTGCTTAGTATCCTTTCTATGGTTAGGATAGGGGTGGAGTTAGTTTGTCATATGCTAGTATCAAAGAGGGGAGGGGGCTCCAAAAATGGGTAAGGGTGTTAAAAATTTTATGGTGGGGGGAACGGGGCTAGAGGGGGCATGAGAGGGTGATAGGGAAATTTAGAGGTGGGTTATGTGATAAGTGAGGGAAAATTAGTGAAGGTTAGGGGACAGAGGATGGGCCTAATGAAGAAGAATGGTAAGGGTGATGTGAGAGGGAGAATCTTATATTTAATGGGTTTGAGAAGGGAAATCTAATTTTTCCTAACTTCCAAACCTCCATCCCTATTGAGGTTGTGTGGGTGTTTGATGATTTCAAGTTCCTCCCACACTTTACATTTAATATGATTCTTTTCATTTGCAATGACTTTAGTGTGTTCAAGGTAGATGTGGTTTTTTGTCTTACCTACATGCTTGGCTAAAGCTGAAGAATGAGTTATCTCATTATGAATATCTGCAACATGTTTTTTGAGCCTTCTCTTGACCAACCTACATGTTTCCCCAATATAGTGTTCCCCACAAGAACAATTGATCATATAAACACCTTTGTGTTACAGGTGCTCCAATTTGTTTGTGAGAGACTTCATCCTTTGTTTCATAGTTGTCATGGGTTTGAATGAAGTTTTGATATCTTTATTCATGAGAATTGACGATACACAGGCTGAAAGCTGAGTCCAACACCAGCTAGAATGGTAGAAACGAAGATAGCAAATAGTATGTACGTGGATTGATGCTGCGAAACCCCAATTCTGATCCACTATATAATAAATGACTAATGAATTAGACAACATAGTTTCTCGACACAGAGAACTGATACTAAAAGATGATAATGACAATCAGAATTCTAACCACGCGGATTTCATGATACATAGCCTGGAAGTCAAGTCCAACACCAGCCAGAATAGTAGAAGTCCACAGTCAAAAGAAATGTTCACTGATTCGAGGAGGTATGCAGTTCCAAACAACAACACTAATAATGAAAATAGTGACATTACTAAGGATAATGAAATACTAAATAAACCAGGTTTAAATGAAATCAACCTAGACTCTAAGCATGTTAACCTTGAAAATAGTTTAGATAATAGAGCCATAGTCTTAGATAACATAATAAATAAATATAAGATTGATAAAAGCACTAATGTAGTAAATACGATTATATATAATCAAATAAATAATAAGATAGATACTAATAGAATGGTACAGAAAACTATGAACAACAACCTACAAGAAAATACATACAACGCAATCGATAGAATAGATAATAATATAACAAGAAACTATAATTCCATTAAAAATAAAAATGTTATTAATATTTCCTCTTATGAGTTGAAAAAAGAAAGACGCTGAAGACCTCGACAAGGGACTCAGTTTTTCCCTGGCCCCCAAATAGATCCCTAATGAAGAAATTATTTACAGCCTTGAAGATGGAACAAAGCTCTCAATGACAAAGACAAAGAGCTTGTAAGAGAAGAGTGTGTTTTCATCCTAAGTAGAGCCGGACCTCCTAAAGCAATCTAAAGCATGAGAAAATTAAATATATAAAAAGTCTAAGGGACAATAATGACATCGTCATTCTATAGGCTAACAAAGGAGGTTGCATTGTGATTATGAATCATGAAGGATACATTAAAAAAAATGAAGGACCGCCTATGTAATAGTGGTAGCTACAAAAAGCTTGAAAAAAAATGACATTTCAAAAA
Organism: Pinus taeda; assembly: GCA_000404065.3. Taxonomy (NCBI): domain Eukaryota; kingdom Viridiplantae; phylum Streptophyta; class Pinopsida; order Pinales; family Pinaceae; genus Pinus; species Pinus taeda. The sequence continues at coordinate 11,794 of APFE030723952.1, forward strand.
TCACAAGAATTGTTAAGAAAGCTATTAAAGAGGCCAATCTAGATGAGAAACTGAAAAAATGCCCAACTCTTGACAGTTAAATTATGCCTCGTAATTATGGGGCCCCTAAAATACATAAAATTAATGTGCCCCTCAGACCTATAATCAATACTATCGAGGCTCCCACATACGAATTAGCAAAGTATGTCCCCAACACCCTAACACCTCTAGTAGGTAAGACCAGCTCATTCATCAAAGACTCCAACCATTATGTTTAGTTCATTAAAATGTTAAGCTAGATCCAGGAGATAAAATTATTAGTTTTGATGTGGTCCAACTCTTCACCAAGATTCACTTAAATGAAGCAATCCAAGTTGTAAAAGAAATAGCAGACCCCCAAACTACAAAATTCACTGAAATCTGCCTCTGTTCTACTTTCTTCACCTTCCAAGGGGAATATTTGAGCAAACTTCAAGAGTGGCTATGGGATCACCTCTTTCACCTATTGTAGCCAACCTCTTTAAGGAAAATTTTGAAAATAAGGCTCTTGATACCTACCCATCAAAACCTAAGTCTTTGATCAGGTTTGTGGATGACACTAGTCTTCATTGGCCTCATGGGGATGACGAGCTTAAAAACTTTTTAAACCATCTCAATAGCATGTCAGATGACATCTAGTTTACAATGGAGGTTCATGAGAATGATTGCACCCCATTCCTTGATATCCACCTCATACGAAACAAGGATAGTTCCCTAGGACAAAAAGTGTTTAGAAAAAGGCACATACTAATAATTACCTTCATGCTGATTCTCACCACCATCCAACCCAAAGGATGGGTGTCCTTAAAACCCTCTTTACTAGAGCATGTAGAATTTCATATTAGATCCACATGGAAGAAGAGATTACTTACTTAAGAGAAATATTTACAAACTTAGGATAGAATAATAAATATATCTTCAAAGCCATCCAGAAACCCAGATCCGTAAATAAGAAAGATAAATCAAACAATCCCCCAACTACGAATGCTTAACTTCCATATATTCATGGAGTCACTAACAAACTAGCTAATGTTCTCATGAAGAAAGATATCAAAACTTCATTCAAACCCATGACGACTATTAAACAAAGAATGAAGTCTGTTAAAGACAAACTAGAGCACCCACAATAGAAATGTGTTTATATGATAAATTGTTCTTGTAGGGAACACTATATTGGGGAAATAGGAAAGTCAGTCCAGATAAGGCTCAAAGAACATGGTGCAGATATTCGTAATCACAGAACTCATTCTTCAGCTTTAGTCGAGCATACAGGCAAGAAAAAACACCACATCTTCCTTAAAGACAATAAAGTCATTGCAAATGAAAAGAATTATTTTAAACTTAAAGTGCGAGAGGCACTTGAAATCATCAAACACCCACACAATCTCAATAGGGATGGAGGTTTGGAAGTTAGCAGAAATTGGATTTCCCTTGTCAAACCCATTCAGTAGAAGATGTTCCCTTTCACATCACCCTTACCATTATTCTTCATTAGGCCCTTCCTTTGTCCCCTAACCTTTATTAATTTCCCCCCATTATCAGGTACTCCCCACCTCTTAAATTTCCCTGTCACCCTCTCATCCCCCCTCACGCCCCTTCCCCACCCACCATAAAAATTTTGACCTCCTTACCAACTTTTGGAGCCCCCTCCCCTCTTTGAACCTAGTAAATGACAAAATAACTCCAACCCTATCCTAATCATAGAAATGATATTATGAAACATGAAGATACAATTAGTTTATATCATAATATCATGCATTTATATTAAGAAAAATCAAGATTCATTTTGTAATACATTAGCAATAAGCCAACAACATAGACATATAAAAATCAGGAAGAAAATAATAGTATAATAATATATTACACTTCTACAAACATAAACTATTAACTTGTAATTAATTAGAATGTAATAAAATAAAACAAAAAATCACAATTTTAATGTCAAAACTCGTTACAATAAATTGACTCTATAGTAAGCAAAATTAAGATTCTAATTAAAATTACATTAGAGATAAGACATTAGCATAAACTTAAATATCCAAATTCTAATTACATTAAAGTAATTTATTAACACTTTGCACATAACCAAAAAACTATTGTAATTTAATTTGAATGTAATTAAAATAAAAATAAAATAAGAGAATTTAATCTTTATAACAATAAACATATAGGTATGATTTTAATTAATAACATCTTGAACTAATTTAGTAAGTTATATTATAAGGCATCAGATATAATAATAAAAATAGGTTAACAATATTCCATTAAAGCATGATTATAACAAGTAAGAGTTATAGAAAATTTAATAAAATGAAATAAATTTAATTAATTTTATTAATAACATATAATAAAATAATTAAAATAAATTAAAAATCAAGCTTGAACTGGCCGACTTACCAACTCACCTAATCATATTTATATTTATAGATCTTGTTTTCTCTTCTTTGTAAAAATGTCCTCATGATGAGTCTTGTTCTAGAATCAAAACGATAACAACGTAAAAATGAAGACTGTGGAATATCCAAATTCAGAACCTCAAGTAATAAGATCTTTGATGCAGTAGACTATTGGTTCTAGAGTATGTTGGAGGGCTACATTATAGAGATTTATGTTAAGTATATAGTATCATACAATGTATAGAAGGATAATTTCCTTAGAGGAATATTTGGAAGGTATATTAGATTATTGCCAACATTCATTAAAATGTTATTGTGTGACAAGGGAGCCCTAAACATGTAATCTTATAGTATGAGTAGCTAAACCCCTTATGAAAAAAGGGCGAGTTGGGGGATGATCAGCAACTGATCTAAGGGGATAGGCCCTAGGGTGCAAAGAAAGAAGAAGGTAGAGAGTGGATGAATTGTCAAGAAATCCAAATTAATTTTAATAAAGTATACCAAGAAGATATAGAATTGAAAATGTAGAATAAGAAAAATAGGGAAGAAAACACATGGTAGAAAAGGATGAAATATTTTGAGAGTGGAGTCTTCCATAGAAAAATATGGTTTCAACATAGTGGTGATATTGGAGAGATATTTGTGACACTGCCTGCATCTGGTAGAATTGAAGTGAAGGAGGTGAGAAGAGGTCATAAAAGAAAGAAAAATAATGGAGATTGAGAAAGCCTTGAAGGGACATAGCTTAGAATGTTGTGTAAATAAGGTGAGGATGGAACACCATCACACCATAGTCTAGGCTTATTATAAATTGTGCATTCAAGTCACCTTGCTTAGACCATGCCTTGTGTCGAACCCATGACCATATGAGCATTAGTTTATTAGGAGGTAAGTTCACTTCATAGTGTATTGCATGCCTTGTTCAATAAAGACAAGTAGTGATAATAACAATAGTAGTGAAAATAGTAAGTTGAAGGGAAGTGTGTCGAAGAATTATCCATTAAATCACATTGCACATAGTTTTCCATAAAAATCAAGTATACCTAGAAATCCTCTATTGACGACTACTGCAAAAAATAGAATGGAATATTCCACTTCTAGGAATACTATATTTCTTGGTTATGGGACTGAGTATCCTAATCAACACATGTTTGTATGTGAAATGATATGGACTATTTAATAAGTCTATGCTAAACCTACTAATATTGTCAAGCTAGAAACTGCCTTTAGATACCATACATTGACGCGGCACACGAAGTATAAGAGTACAACCATAGCTGGATAATAGAGAGCTCTAGAAGGTATAATGCAAGAAGCACTGAAAGATTTTTAGAAACACAAATCTAAGTCATAATGTATTATAGAATTGAAGGAAATTTATTCCAAATGAGTGTGTTTTGGACTATGATGAAAGTTTTAAGGTCCTAAGGGATATATTAACATTTCATATTCTATATGTTCATCATAAGGAATGGACATAGTAGTGGCATGGCTTAACTTCAATCACAAATAGTTATGGAGGAAATATAGTTTTAGGATTCGAATAAAGGAAAAGAAAAGTGCGAGGAATTATGGTGCATGAAACATAGCGAGGGACACCATAGGAATGAGTGTCCTATGATAACGAACTACATGGAGGCTGACACAACTAACCCATTGGCACAAGGAAGAGAGTTTTGCTGTGATGTTTGTAGAGTTTGGGGACGTTCATCTGCAAGCTACCCCATGATGCTGAAATCTGAGACTTTTACGACAACACTATTTTATTATTTTTGCAAGTCAATGGTACATGATATTCATCATTTTGGTGCACTGGAGTTTATGAGGGAGTGCACTATGGACTTCTATTAATGGAAAGAAGGGAATGAAGGAATTATGTAGAATTACAATCAACATATACCATCTAATCAATGAGTAGGAGGTGATGGAATGATGGATAGAGGACCTGAAGGACAAGGCCAAAGAAGAGGATAATTTGGAAGGGAAATGGGTCAATTATCTTCATAAGTTTGGGAAACTAAGACATATTGCAAGATATTTCTTTAATCCTTTCTAAAATTTCACCTATTGTGGAGAACTTGGCCATACAATAGAATATTGTTCCCAGCTAATTTTAAAATGGAAAAAAAAAATGATAGAATATCCAGATGATAATTATTGAATTATGAAAATACTTATCTTATGTGGGTGTAGTTACGTTTGTAGGAACGGAGGCTAGGATGGATGTCAAAAATGAAGCCAAAAGAAATCAACAGTGGGTAAGGAAATATGAATATGCTTGGCTAAAATTTAATCCACTTAAGGAGAAGGAAATATATAAGGAGGCATGCATAGAGCTTGTTGAATGAGGCATCCTAGAAGAAATTTCAATATATGATATGCCTCCCATTTATGAAAGAGCAACTATCAAAGAACTTGAAATTGAGAGAAATCTAATTAAAACCTTTTCGAAAAGTGTTTTATACATGATGAAGGATGAAATTGCACTAGAGAAGCTCTACAGATTGATATTTTAGTGTGCCAAACAACCAAAATAAGTTACATCACACACCCAATGACCTGTAATTAATTAGGTTACATGTAAATATAGGAAAAGTTAGGAGTTCATGTTCAGTGTATATATAGGTAATTTTTATATGGAAAAAATTATTGTAGATTTAGGATAACATGAATAAATTATATCAAAGAAGACATGGGAAATGATGGTAAAACCCAAACTCACTTGGTCTCCTATTCATTTGAGGTTCGAAAATCAATATGGAATATTCCCCAATGGAACGTTGTTTAATTTGGAAGTGGATATTTATGGAGTTAGGAGTTTCACATACTTTGAAGTAATATCAGTAGTCAATGACATGGATCCATATCACATGTTCTTAGGCATTGGTTGGGCATTTGATAATTTGGTCATAATTAATTTGAAAGAGAGGAAGATGATATTTGAGTTCAGGGATGCTAGAGTAATTGTACCATTTGATCCAAGGAAGGGGATAAATATGTGGAACCCATGTGAGATGAGCTAAATGCAAATTCTTTTGATAACATTTACAATACAAGTGTGTAGGGAAGACTATGTGAATCCTACTACAAATGGTTTGTTGAATTTGACTAGTGTTTGTTCTTGCTCATCGCATTATGAAGAGGCTTTGGAGAGATGTCAAAATGAATTTCATGGGGCATTAATCAAAAGGTGTGTGCACATTAGTCATGTAGTGCATTGGAGTGGAACTAACATGAAATACCCTCCAAGATATGATGCTCCATCAGATGTTTTATATTTTGTACAAAGGTTTGAATTTATAGATACATGATCATTTAAGGTTATTAGTTTTGGATGTTTCTTTAAGACAAACTCTATAATGATGGTGTAATATGCACAAGATAAAAAGTTAGAAAAAATGTAAGAATTTATTGTGTATGTTATTTGGTTCAAAATTATATGTTAGGGGAATTAAATAATAGGGTTGGATTATCCAACGACCCATTTATAGATTTGTGTTGTTCCCTGGAACAAAAGAAGGATACCAAACAAAGAGTGGTTTATAAATACTTTAGGTGTTATTCTTAAGAAGTGGTATGTTGCATTGGAAGTGCACAAATGGACAATTAAATGGGGAGATATGACATAGAGTTTCAAATCCACATTCATGTTTGCAGCTGAGGATGTTTCACTTGGAAAACCCCTAAGTAATTGAAGGGAAAAATATTTGTGCAGAATGTTAGAATATGTGCAGGTCAATGCTTCTGTGTCCAACACATAAACATTCACAAAATGCGAAAGAATTTATGGAGTTCTATAATATTACAAAAATGTTTGTTTATGATGAAGACACAAGAAATCTACAAATTATAGGAATATAAGGAAAGTTCCTAGTATCAAGGCCCAAGTTGGAGACAAAAGGCTATTCCAATGCCATTACAGAAAATAAAGTGAATATTGACACTACGTAAAATTTGAAACTAACCATTATAGGAGATTATCAGGATGAGGAGATAGTGGAAAAGTGATTGATTTGCTAAGAGACTACCATGATGTATTATAAAATACTTTTGTAGAAATGAATGGGATGGCAGGAGAATAGGGAAATATGAAAATCCCATTAAACCCAGATGACAAAACTATTAAGCAGATGCCTTACAGGTTGAACCTAATTTACAAGAAACAAGTGAAATGTGAGTTAGGAAAAATGTTGGAGGTATGAATAATTGAGCCATTAGAGGATTTAGAGTGGAAGAGTCCCATGGTGGTTCAAAATTAAAGGGCAAGGGAAAATACAATCTATGTAGACATAATAAAGCTTAATGATGTATACATACATAACCATTTATCCACCCCTTTTAGAGATGAGTTTTTAGAAAATGTTGGAGGCCAAGAAGCTTATTCATTCACCGATGGGTTTTCAAGATATCATAAAATAAAAATAGCTAGAGAGGATATTCATAAGACTATATTTTCTATAGAGTGGGGGTATTTCCAATATACAATCATACCATTTAGATTGAAGGATTCCCTTGCAATTTTCTCTAGGATTGTTGTAGCAACGCTTAAGGAGCTAATACGTAAGTTCTTGGAAGTGTACCTAGATGCCTGGATGTTATTAAATCTATTGACGAAACACATAGAGGTATTGCACCTAATGTTGGATAGGTGTAGGAAATTTCCAATTTCCTTGAAATTAAATAAGTGTATCTTTTTGTTTCCATTTGGTATTTTGGTGGGCCATATTGTTTATAACTAAGAGTAGTTGGTGGAACTTTCCAATATTACAATAATATTAAACTTACCTCCCCCCACATCTATAAAAAAACTATGTGCAATATTGGGCACACTTTGTCAACTACATAAAATATATTGAAGGATATATACTCATTAAAGTGCCCATGTGGAAGCTAATAAGGAAGGATGGGCAATTCCAATGGATAGAATAACCTTAGTAGACATTAAATACACTGAAATATAAGATTATCGTTATCCTTATTCTAATTTTTCCATATGGATGTAGGAGTTTCATGTGCGTGTTGATGCCTTATCCCTAGCCTTGGATGCAATTTTGGCATAACCTGAAGAGGGAGTCCTAAACACTGCAATTGTCTTTGCTAGTAAAAATTTTCTATAATTGAGAATAAACACACAACTACATAGAGGGAATGGCTAACAATGGTATATACTGAATTCATGCTCTTGTGATCCATATCGAGTTTTTTGAGAATATTTTTCAGCATAAATCACATGAGAATGCATTTGTCGACGCGTTTCCAACCAACAAGTGTGGTTCATCGCTAGGACAAATTTAAGAATCAGATCCTGGATACATGTTAAATAGATAGAGCAAAAAATTGAATGGCTAAATTTGAGCAGGCATTGAAGAAGTTTTGACACATCTTTTGGAAAATACGTTTATGTTATATACAATTACTTTTGCATTGAGGTATTTATTTAACAATCCTGTTTTCGGAGGGTGTTGGGAGGGTCCATATGCATATGTCTACTATTATTTTCGTAGTATGACTTTGAAGTAGTTTTCAAGCCTATGAAGCTAAATGAATTTTAGGATAATTTGTTAAGGGGAACCACAAGAAAGGAAGATAGTAATCTAGAAGATAATTTTATGGATGCATAGTTTTTTGACGTCACTGTTGTCGCTCGCTGTTAAATGTGTTTTTAGCTCTGAAAAGAGCGTAAATAAGGCAGTGAATTTTGAATCCATTTCCCAAGCCACAGAATCTCTCAAAGCTTAATCAGACCCTCTCTATTAGATAACGCTTGGAACAAGATTTGCAGTGGTAGGTGGAAGTTCAAAAATTGAATCTTCGATCAGAAATTAGAGCAGATTGAAGATGCCCTTTAAAAGAGAGAAACAATAGATAAAAGACCAAGGGTTAGGCTTATCACAATTGTAATCAGCCGAGCCTCAGGCACAGTCCATCATCTTATCCCATAATATCTCAGTCTCACATCCCATGGTATTGCATCCCATAGTTCCCACATATCGCATTGAGCATCTCATGGTCCCGCATCCCATAGTCCCACATATTAGGCATCCCACATCTCACATCCCATAGTCCCACATATCAAGCATCCTGTAGTCCCATGATATTGCAGTCCCACATATCGTAATCCCATAATCTTGCAACCTCGTGATATTGCAATCTCGTAGTTCCGTGATCATCACAATCCCACAGTCCCACGATATCGCAATCTTGTTGTCCCGCATCATCGCAGTCCCATAGTCCTGTAATATTAGTAAATCGGTGATTGAGAGGCCCAATAAAATTTTCTAAAGGAATTGCAGGGGGGCATACATTGTTAATGCAAAATCGCTGAAAACTAGGCATATAGTGTTAAATTGTCGCGGAAGGTCGAAAATATTTAACAAAGGAAATTGACAAAAAATAGGGATAGGTGGGATTTTTTTGTCTCTCTTACAAGGGCGATATGGCAGAATAGCATTAGACCTTAAAAATGACATGGCCGCTAATGCCAACATGACATGGAAATACGGAGGCCACGTGGCATGCCAATCTGGATTTTTCAGGGGTCTTATGGGGGCATATCGAGGTGACACATGTCATCACTTAGGAGGTGCCATATGGCACCGATGACATCATCAATCCTACAAATCGGCGATCAAAAAATGTAAAAGGTCGCAACTCTAGTTAGATAGCTTTGATTGCGATTTGCGGTAAAAAGGGCCCTAATAAGGGGGTTGGCTCATGATCACACGGAGGTTCGAAGAACTAAGGGCCATGCACTAAGATGCAAATAAACAATCAATGATCGCAAAAGGAAAGGTTCCTCCTCTACTAAAGACTCTACTTGGATATGATATTTTATGAAATTAGTCTAATGGGTCATCAGGTCCATCACTTTCAAAGACCGCATGTGTCTTAAGCCACCCCCTGTTCCAAATAATACTGATAGTGGGAGTGAATTAGTATTATCAAATCAATAATTTTATTTCCAAAACTGATTTATATACACTACTTTTGTGAAGCCAACTAGCGTGTACACGCAACTGTGATTAGAGAAACCATCGTATACCTAGAGAACTTGTTATTTAGATAATTTATCATGTGTTGATCTTTAACCAGTGCATGAGTAACTTATTAAATAGTGCAGTAAAATAGAATAAAGCGCCACACATAAGAAACACACATGAGCACCAAGATTTGTGGTGGAAACCCAATGTGGGTGAAAAACACCTATTGTTGTCATCTCTTTCTTCTTGTAATAACAAGAAAATATGTTTACAATATTGTACTGGTGTAAACTCATACTAGTACACAGGCACCCACCTACAGAAGGCTACAACCTTCTCTCATTTTCTAGCTTCCACCGGAAGGGCGCTGCAACCCCCAAGCTCTTGTACTAACTAATATGATTGTTAGTAAGTAGGAACCAACCTACATAAGGCTACAACCTTCTCTCTGCCTACAGGGACCACGTTTCATAAATTTTTTGACTCAATTCTCCTGGTACAGAACAATAAACATGAAGGCCTCACTTCATCAATTTTTTATACTAGACCCATCAAAAGCTTTCAAACTCAAACTATATCAACCAACAATCATTTAATCTAATCAATGAAATCGTTGTCCCCAAATCACTGTGCTGAAACCAGGAATTAGTTGAAAGCTCAAAAATCATGCATTAGAATGTACACACTACTTTACTGAAAACAACCTATGTGTATATGTTACTTCCTGTAATTAAACCTATGTATACCTTCAAAACTAATGAAAACATAGAACTTTTGAATCAAGGTTGTACCAACCTGTAATATACTAAACATCTATTGTCAAATTACAGATCTTTACACAAGTAGCAACAGAGATCACTTTTTCTCACTTATACAATCAACAATCAAATACCAACCTCCTTATGCACTCAATTTTATATTTAGATCTAAGAAGACTTCATTGAAAGACAATAGTAAAACAACAAAATTGATCAAATAGATTAGTCAGATCTAAAGAAGAGGCTTTTCTTCTATATACTCTATTTTTAAGAGTATAATTTGCATGTACACGTGCTTTTGAAGAGATGAACCGTCCTACAAATCTACAAATATTAACTCATAACTTCGTTGCACTTTCAGACTTTAGACAAACCCAAATCACAACATTTAAAGAATAAAATAGTTGTACATGATCATATATAGCCCAACCAATATCAGATCATCCAGTAATAATTCATTTCATGTCTTATGATCCTGATCCAACATTGAATTCAAGGTGAACAAAGTATTTCAGATCCAGTCACGAACATAGCCCCTGCAACCTAAAATATACTTCAGATAAAAGTATTACTTAGAAACCCATACACTTGCACACTTGGCCTTACGATATTCTCCACCTTATACAGCTTTAGACCATTTGTGAATACCCTACACCAAAACCACTTAGAACCAATACCTTGGACCAAATACCTAGGGCCAATACCACGAACCAAATACCTCAGACGAAAACCTTGGTTTTCGAGCATGTATGTGCTTTTCTTCCTGTGGGAGAGCATGTATACATATACACTTTTTTTGTTCTATGGACTAGCATGTATACGTTGTTTCACTAAGTGGACCTGTGTATATGTCTTAAATTTCTTTTCATCAACTTTTTCCTTTACCTTCTTTATTTGGATCAGTTGACCTTAGTTCCATCTTCCTATTCTTCTGTACCACTAGTCTGTTAGCTTTGAATATGCTTGTTGTACTGTCAGTTTCCATTTACCAAAACTGAATTGATGTGTGAGTGAGTTGACATCAAGGAAAACACTTGTATCATAATGCCAACAATCTTCCCCTTTGGACTTGATGGCAACCATGATGGTGTTGATTACTACAAGCTATAGAAACTGTTAGAGATAACATGCAACATTAAAATACTAACACCAAAATACTCTCCCCCTTTGTCATCAAGGGAAAAGGGCAAACCAAGAAACTCTCCTCCTTGGAAATACATTATCTTGTGCATGCTCCCCCTGAGTACATGCTGATTCTTCAGAGATATGATTCAAAAGAATAACATGACTCTATAACTCAACTAAGTGATTATGACCTTCTTATGACCAGTGACTCATACATACATCAATATCCCAACCAAGTGGGGATACAACACATTTGACTCATCCACCCAACTAAGTGGGGATATACCAATTGTTTATACATGAAAAAAATACAATAACTATTACATCATCCATCCCATGCAAAGTGGGGGTGCAAATTATATCATTTTTCCAATAAGACTCATTCAAATGTATGAGAAGTCATATCACACACTAGAACTTTACATGACTTGAGCAGCAAGTGGTATAAATATCTAAAGCCATAGCTCGACACAACAACCATAATGCCAACAATGCATAATGTGTGTGAAGGCTAATGCTCCCCATGAACCTGTGGTACCTGTATATTTTCAACAAGTCATTCATCAAGGCATCTTTTTCAGTCAGATAAAAATCAAGGAACAAAGCATATTGTTAGACTGTAATCATAAACATTAGATAGAGCACCCATACAAGAGTCGGACCCACTGTTTTTCTGTCAGAAAAACATATACGCTTCTTCAGCCATAGAAACCCACATGTATACGAGACTATACTTCATTAAACCCGTGCATAATAACCTTCCTCTGAAAAACTGGATTTAAGAGTAGGATGATGAAGTAACTACTCCCAACTCTTGTCTAAGATATTCAAATGTTTCTCTGGGTAGTGGTTTAGTAAATATATCAGCAACCTATTCTTTGCAAGGAACATACTCCAATTTGACATTTTGTTCAAGCACCTGTTCTCATAGAAAATGGTACTTGATGGTTATGTGCTTGGTCTCTGAGTGCATGAAAGGATTTTTTGGAATACTGATGGCACTTGTATTATCACATAGAATGGAGATGGGTGGAGTACATGTGATCTGAATCTCTTGCAAAGTTTGCATCATCCAAAGTAGTTGTGTGCAGCAAGATGCATTAGCCACATATTCTGCTTCAACTGTAGATAGGGAAATCGAACTTTGTTTCTTGCTGAACCAAGACACTAACAAGGAACCCATATAGAATGCACCACCACTAGTTCTCTTCCAATCATCAACACTTGCTTCCCAATCTCCATCTGTATATGCATGAAGAGTAAGGTATGTATCTTTATGATATCATAGTCCCAACTGTTGAGTTCCTTGAACATATTTGGAAATTCTTTTGACTGCCTGGAGATGTGATTCCTTTGGATTTTCTTGAAACCTTCCAACAATTCCTACTACATGCATGATGTCAGGTTTGGTATTTGTCAGATAAAGTAGACTTCCAATCATAGATTTGTAAGTTGGTTGGTTTACTGTGGGTGATTCATCGTTAGAGCTGAGACTACATCATGCTACCATTGGAGTACATACTGGTTTAGAATCTTCCATTCCATACTTTTTCAAGATCTTCTTGAGATGTTTGGTTTGTGAAAGAAAAATACCATCTTTTGTTCGCTGAACTTGTAGACGAAGAAAATAAGTAAGTCCACCAAGTAAGGACATTTCAAATTCTTGCTGCATTACTGAAGCAAAATTCTGACTAATGGATTCTCCATTTCTACCAAAAATGATATCATCAACATAAAGAACAATAATTAGTAATTTATCATTTTCAATATTTGTGTATAAAGTTTTATCTATAGAGCCTTTTGTAAAGCCTTGTTGTTGTAGATATTTGTCAAGGCAGAAATACCAAGCCTTTGGAGCCTGTTTCAGACCGTAGAGAGCCTTTTTGAGCTTGCATACAATATTTTCATCATTTCCAAGGATTAGTCCTTCTATTTGTTCAATATAAACTTCTTCTTCTAAATCTCCATTAAGGAAGGTTGATTTTACATCCATTTGATATACTTTGAATTTCTGAAAACTAGAAAGAGTAATAAACATCCTTATGGCTTCAATTCTAGCAACAGGTGAAAAATTTTCTTCAAAATATATACCTTCTTATTGATTGTACCCTTTACAAACAAGTATGGCCTTGTTTCTAATAACTTCTCCATTTTCATTCAGCTTGTTCTTAAATATCAATTTTGTTCCTATAATATTTATATCATGAGGACTAGGAACTAATTCCCAAGTATAATGCTTTTCAATTTACTCAACTTCTTCATCCATGGACTTGACCCAACATTTATCTTTGCAGGCTTCATTTACATTTTGAGGTTTGGTGGAGGATAGTAATTCTAGATAACTTGAGGTCCCTATACGAGTTCTTCTTATCTATACACCAACCCCCTTTTCTCGTAGAATTTGAGATTCTGGATGATTCTTCTGAACATGCCTAGATGGAGTATTTTCCCTGTCTGGTGCATCATCTTCTGATGCTTCATTGGTTTCTTCTTCAATATCATTTTGATTTGAAGAAAGAAAGAATTCCCCATCTTCCTCATTGTTATATTCCTCTATTGATTTATTGTGTTCCAAAGTTCTGCATGCTTCATCAACTACAACGTCAATGCTTTCAACAATTTTCCAAAGTGTTTTATTACAACATTTGTATCCTTTCCTTCTGGAAGAATAACCATGAAGAATAGCTTCGTCTGCTCTGGGTTCAAACTTATCAAGTTTTTCATCAATCCTTTTGATAAAAAATTTCTTCCAAAAACTTTAAAGTGTTTTATAGTGGGAGGCTTACCATACCAAAGTTCATGTGGAGTTTGATTGTTATTTACCCAAACATTTGCTTTGTTGAGAATAGTCACAGCAGAAAACGTAACTTCACCCCAAAACATTGCAGGAGTTCTAAATTCATCTATCATAGCTCGATCCATTTCCTGAAGTGTTATGTTCATCCTTTCTACTACACCATTTTGCTTCTAAGTTCTTGCGGTGGAGAATTTCCTTTTTATTCCATGTTGTTCACAAAAGTTAAAGAATTCGTCTAATATGAAGTCTCCCCCTCGATCAGATATGAGGCATTTGCTTTTTTAATATTATTCATTTTGAACCAAAGCTTTGAATGCTTTAAACTTTTCAAATGCTTCATCTTTATGCTTTAGAAGACCTTTCCAACACATTCTGGAAAAATCATCAATGAATAAAATAATGTATTGTTCTCCATGAGGTGACTTTATCCTTGTTGGTCCACATAAATCAGTATGGATGAGTTCAAGAGGCTTACTTGCTGACCCTTCATTTTCAATGAAGTGAACTCTGGTTTTCTTACCGATTTGACATGTTTTGCATATGGTATTTTCTGGGATGTTGATATTTAGAAGATCACAAACCGCCTTGAGCCTACATGCTTTTCTTATTTTAAAAATGCTTAGATGTCCCAATCTTCTATGCCACAACCAGTTTTCATATATTTTACTTAGATAACATTGTTGTTGTCCTCCATTGAGTATGTATAAGTTGTTTGTAGTTCTTCTACCACTGATCATGGTCTTTCTTGTATCAAGTTGACAAACGACACATTTGTTTGATCAAAACACCACTTCATTTCCTTGATCACACATTTGACTTACACTCAACAAGTTATCCTTTAAACCATCTACATACATGACATTTCTATCTTTAACCTTTTCTTTCAAGAAAGCAGAACCTTTACCTTTAATGACAGCTGGAGTGTCATTTCCAAATGAGATATTCTTTTCCTTTTCTAAGGCATTATATGAATGAAGTTTCTCTTTACCACTTGTCATGTGTTTGGAGCATCCACTATCGATGTACCACTGATTTTCTTATTCGTCTACATACAAATATGCCACATCTTTCTGATAAATATTCCTTCCTTCTCCATATCATGGTATTAAATTGCATTTTCTCCTTTTGAAGTGTTGGCCGAAATTTTCTCCTGGATTCAGATTCTTCATGACCAAATTTGTTACAAATTGAGCATTCTATTTGATTTTCAAGAGCATAAAAGTTATTATAGTAACTTTTCTTCATTACTGTTACACTCCTTTGATTTTGTGCTTCTCTATTCATGATTGTTTTGTAAGAAACACATTGAGCATCCTTCTGCCCAAAGTTATGACATGAAAAATATTTCCCATTAAAGAAGTTTCTGCGATCATAAAATCTTTTCACATTGTTTACCTGTTTGTTTTGGCTTCTACTGATATTGATTCTTGGAGTGAAATGAGTATGATTTACATGATGAGTAGTTTTAGGCCTTTGCTGATGATTGACAGAATGTTCACTAGTCTTTGCTGCATCAAGATATCTTCTGGTGGAGGTTGACAGTTTCTGTTATTGAGCTGATTCTTCAATATCTCCAAGACCTATTTTTATCAGAGGGGAACATTGAACCTTGATAATTTAATTTAAAGTTTCCAATTCTTAGCAAATATAAGATTGAGAGATTTTGTCTTCTCAAGATATTTTGTTATACCCACAATTTCACATTCTATGTTTTCATTGTGCTTTTCTCTTTCAGCAATTTGGCGTGTCAAAGCATCTATGATCGTGCTACTTTCTTCTAAACAGACTTTGAGTTTAGTGATTTCTTCAAGAAAGTCTTCCTCTTCTAATGCATCCAAAAAATCATCATTTTCATAATCCATGAGTATTCTATAATCTTGTTAAGTTTCATCTTCATCACTATTAGATAAACTATCACTATCTTCATTCATAAAGTAACTCCTCCTATTCACTACTTGTTTTCTATTGCCTTTTGCATATTCCTTTCCTTTTTTCATATTTATATTTATAAGGAAATTTGGTAGTATAGTGACCAACTCTACCACAAGCAAAGCATTTGAAAGGTAGCTTACCTTGAAACCTTCCAAAACCACGTTGAAGGTTCTTTACAAAATTTACCTCATCTTCTTCTTCTTAAATGTTTCCTGATTGATTGTGCTCTTCCTTTTCTTTTCCCTTTATTGATGCTTTAAATATGTGTTATCAGGAAATCTAGTGTCCATTCAGAGATACTAGTCCCACTAAGATGGGTAGCTATATTAGAAACAAACAAACTAAAGTTACTTGTGCTTTCCTTTATGAGAAGTAGACGAGAGAGAAGTAGAGAGTACCAACCTCAGTCTTTCACTTGGCTCCTTGCTTGTTCCCTCTCCCCTCTGACAGATCTTTGCCACTCCTCCCTTGCTTATCCCGCTTCAAAGAGCACCTGTAAATTCAAAGAAGCATGATCCCATCAAAGAACAGAGATCTACAATCATAAACAATATAGGACTAGATATATATTGACCACACAAATGCATATATCAACTCAAACATACAAGAATGTGGAGGAAAACTCAAAT
>APFE030723952.1:35223-62110 GCA_000404065.3 Pinus taeda
TTAGGCCCTTTGTCAATACATAGAACCAAAGCCTCTTAGGACCAATGCCTTGGACCAAATACCTAGGGTCAATACCATGGCCAATACCTTGGAAAAAACCTTGCTTTACCAACATGTAGGTTCTTTTCTTCCTATTCGAATGCGTGTATACATATATGCTCTTTTTGTTCTGTGGACCAGCATGTATACATTGTTTTAACTAAGTGGACTTGCGTATAGTTCTTCAATTTATTTACATCAACCTTTTCCTTTACCTTTTTTATTTTGATCAATAGACCTTAGTTCCATATTCCTATTCTTCTGTACCATTGCCTTGTTACCTCTAAATATACCTAGTGTACTATGAGTTTCCTTTTACCCACCATGTTTCCCTTTACCAATAAGGGGATTTATGAAAACTAGTTTCCCCGTCAAGCCCCTCCGCTATGTGTCCCTCTCATATAATTTTGCAACCCCACCCTAACATACCACTTACGACTCAAGACACCCTCCGAAGACCACTCATCCTCACTCCTTATCCTGCCAAAGGCCTTAGTGTTCGATGACTGAGCACCTAGTCACAACCCCCTTATACGAGAAGAAATTGTAGATAGGGGATAAACCAAAGGGGACAAAGACTACTCACAATTCGTGTTTTTGTAATGTTTAAAAAGTAAAAAAACCGATATAATAAGACCCTGAGAGCACGAGAAAGGGTATGGAAGGCATATGGGTCAACAGATGAAACTTTAAATAGAAGTATGGGGTAGTGGCATAGTGATATGGGTCATTCCTATAGAATCCCCCACAATAAGAAGCCTAGGATAAAAATACCCTCATAAATGAATTTCACTATTTTTATATACATCTTCTGAGAGTAAATGAAAGTATGGGGACTTAGGAAAATTAATGGCTCATCATGAGGCTCCATAGAGATACATAGTGAATGGCTACCTGGACAATCCCCACTATTACTCTGTAATGGGAAACTATAGTCGATCACTATCAGGTTTATAGAGTGGGGAAGTCGGGTAGTTAAGGGGAAAGTGATAGGGACCATATAAGCATCTAGGAGGTTGAATAATGTGAGAGATGAAGCCCAAACAAAGGTTTTCATAGGAATGGCAGAAGGACCTCTTCCTCCATCATCCTCTAGTTTTCCTTTTATTTCTACAATTTCTATTTATTTCCAAGTGGGGGTCAAATCCTGATTGTAATCATTCTAGGCAACATAGCCTAGTGTGCCTATACAATTAGCCTATGAGATAGCTGGATCTCAGGTGAAGATATTTTGTACACTGTAATCCAGGACCCCCTTCTTCTTATAAATAGGGGGAAGAAGCACTTATAAAGGTTTCAGAATTTTGTACCTGTAGGTCTGAATTATACGATGCCACTTTTGGTTCTATCTGCTTGCTGATGGGGAGACTGGACTGATATTGTGATGGATATTATCGACTGGTTATTTGGACCCTCCTAGTATTAATGAAACAACCCTAGTGATTCCAAGCATGAGAAATATGCAGTATGATTTCCCTTCTATAATCTCATTTCATTTGTGTTTTCCCTTCTCTGAAATAGTGTAATGAAGTTGTTGGTTTCTCTTTGATTCATGGATTTATTTACGCTCCTAAATAGAGAAAAATACCTACATTATACTATATATTTACTTATGTCATTCAGTAACCTACAATACTTGTAGTAATTGCATATTTATTTGTGTTATTGGATTAACCCCAATATTTTTGTGAGCGCAAATTTACTCATGTTGTGTGGCGCTAATGATACCTATGTTAGATTTGGTAGGAAACCTTAATTAACAAACCACATTTTCTACCATTTCACATCATTCCTCTTAAATATTTTTGTTGGAACATTGTTTCTAAGGACCTTGTTTGTTTATAGCCCTACACATCTATTTCCCTCCTTCCTCTCATCCTATCCACCATCGCTACTACTTCATTATTAAGTTGTATGATTGTTCTGTGTTGGCCACCAGAGAAAGACATTTCTCTTTGAGGTTCCCTCGATATACCCACTCGCATTTGTATCCATATATTGGATTGAGTCTACCTTAATGAAGGCCCATTGAACCAAGCCCCCTTTTATTATCTTTTTATTACGTGACAATTGGAGTGCTGCAAAAACCCCTCATAGATAATCTTCCATGCACTCCTCTATCTAATATGTTCTAGGAACTTGTCTACAATCAACTTAGAGGATGTCTCTAGGAGGATTTGTAGGTCCCATAGAGCACTCATGTTGAAGGTGTTGTCTAAAGCGACAACATCTTTCTAGCACCATTGCTAGGAAATGGATTAGAATATTTTTCCTTGGGTATGACAAATTTTTACATTCCCTCCATTAGGTGAGCAAGGGAAGTGTGGGTTGAAGATCTCTCACCTTGGTAACTCCAATGTTTCAATTTTTTTGTAAACATCCTGGTGACTCCACAATACATATCTGAATTTGATCATTCTGGCTTTCAAGTAGCCCCATACTCTGATGCTACAACAACCGCAAAATTTCCATACCTTGAAACCTGAGATCACTCTTTTAGGAAGGTTTTTGAGATGGCCCTTCCTCCATTTGTGGGAAACAAATTTCCCCCACTGGATTTTTATTCTATTGCTAGCTATCCCAATAATGTCCCTTTGTTTCATGAATGGTATACCTATTTTCCTATATTTAGTGGGAGCACCGATAGAAGGCTTGACCAACACCTCAAAGAATTTCATGAATGCATGGAACAACATGGTATTTCTCCTGAATATGTTCAAATGAAGTTGTTCATGTATTCTTTAGAGGAGGATGCTAGAGTTTAGTACAAGACAATACCTCATGGAAACATATCTTCCTTAAAACGTTTTCATATATCATTCAGTCACTATAGCAAACAACTATATCCACCAAATGTTCTATTTGAATATTTCTATGAACGTTTCAATGATGAAGACATTCCAGAGGTTGATGACCCCACTGAAGATGTTTGTGGAGATTTTCACCAAGAAAACATCTACTCGCATCAAGAAGCATCACCCAATGAGCAAGAAAGAGAAGAAAGAGATATTATCGAGCTGCAAATAAAATCACGAAGGCCTTATTCAGTCAAGTCTAATGTTTCTCATTCTTGTGATGTATATGACTCTGATGGATACTCAAGCAACACAGATCCACATCAATCTCAGTCATGGGAAGATGCACAAGAAGAGGAGGCCTACTAGGAGGTTAATAAAGAGGCTCCAGTCTACAATTAACACCCTTTAGCTAGAGAACAGGATCAAGATCCTCCTATGATTTATGATTTGTATTATTGAGAGGAGGATGAGATGGTCGTGGAAGTTCAAAAGGGTTTTTTTACCTACAAGTGGGGAGAAAGCTCCCAACAACAAGTTTTCAAGAAGAGCCCAAAGATGAAAGACCATGAATATTCTGCTACTCCCTCTTACAGAAGGATTCTCACTAGGAACTCTTAGTAGATTCTCCAATCTACAACTCTTATACTTATGATAATGAAGAACCTATTGCATATTTCCAAGAGGGTTGAACCTATGAATAAAGTGTCGTAAAAGATTAGCATCAAGATTTTCTTGAAAAATCTAAGGTTGAGGAGCTAAATAGTGTGTGTGGCTATGTTGAGCAAGAAGTCATTGTTCAACAGACTGTTTGCGAAAAAGAGACAAACATTCCTTGTGAATTCCATGACTTTGTAACTAAGTACATGAGCATATTCTTAAGCCAACAAGAGAGGTTGTTTCAGAAGCATGTAGTAGGTTCTTTGTTTGAAGACTTTTCATGGTGCATGCTTGTTTTAATTTCTAATATTCATCAACATGAAGGCACTAGGTCCAGCACCCAAATGCTAGTCTGGATCCATTGGAGGGTTGAACTCACTTAGGTAAATTGATCCCTGTGAATAAGTAGGAATGTATATAAATAAGCTCACTATCTGAGCATTTACTTTCCCGTTTTTAAAATTTTTATTTCTACATTATAGTTTGATGAGGAAAGCACCCCCAAAAAAATAAAGTCCCATGGAGTTTTCTCAGTTATATTGATTCATTAAATTTTTGACTCCATGCCCAATGGTGAAGGATGTTGGTCTGCAGGTTCTCAATACCTTGCTGGCAAGGCACTGTCCCAAGTAGGATCCAATGTTGTCTCTCACCACTAAATGTGTTTTCAGCTATGAAAAGAGCAAAACTAATGCAATAACATTTGAAGCCATTTCACAAGCAACATAAGCTCTCAAATATTAATTGGAGCCTCTCCATTCAATATTTCTTAGAACAATATTTCAAATGGTAGGCAAAATAACAAAAATGGACTCCTGGATCATAAATTAGAGAAGATTGAAGCTTCCCTTTGAAAGCCAAAAAGAAAATAGAAAATACCAATGGTTAGGCTTATCACAATCACAATTGGTTGGCCCCCAGGCACATAGTTCATTGGCTTATCTTGCGATATCACAGTCCCGTATCTCGCATATCGAATCGGGCATCCTACGCTCCCGCATCCCATAGTCCTAGCATATCAGGCATCTCGTGCTCTATCATCTCGCAGTCCTACATATCATGCCTCCTACAATCCCATGATATCGCAGTCTCACATATCACAATCCCACAGTCTCATGATATCACAATCTTGCAGTCCCTTGATACCGCAATCCAATAGTCTTGTGACTATTGCAATCTTGTAGTCCCATGATATCACAATCCCACAGTCCCGCAATATCACAATGACATTGTCCCGTATCATCGCAGTCTCGCAGTCCCATGATATCGGAAAATTAGCGATCTACAAGCCCAATGGAATGTTCTTAAGGAATTGCAAGGGGGAATACATCGATAGCACAAAATCAATGAAAACTGGGCGTATAGTGTTAACCCGTCGGGGAGGGCTGAAAATATTTAACAAAGGAAATCGACACAAAAGAGGGACAGGTGGACATTTGTTTCTCTCCTCCAGGGGGGTACTTGGTGGAATATCATTGGTCCTTATAAATTACATGGAAGCTGATGTCAACATGACGTGGGGGTATAAATGTCATGTGGCATGTTGATCTGGCTTTTCAGGGGTCCTATGGGGGCATATTTGAGTGACACGTGTCACGACTCAAGAAGTGCCATGTGGCACTGATGATTTCATCAATCTCATAGATTGGTGATCGACAAAGGTAAAAGGTCACAACTTGAGTTAAAGTTCTGCGATCGCAATTTGCAATAAAAAGGGCTTTAATATGGGGACTAAAACATGACCACATAGAGGTCTGAAGAACCAAGGGCCATGCACTAAAGGTGTAAATGAACGATCGATGATCGCACAAGGAAAGGTTCCTCCTCCACCAAAGATTCTCCTTGGATGCGATATTTTATGCAATTAGCTTAATGGGTCGTCGCATCTGTCACTTTTAGAGACCTCATGTTTTTTAAGCCTCCCCTCTATCTCCAGACAACTCTGATTAACTCCACCAGATCAGCAAGTCCCATTCCTTTTTGACCTCCAGTCTGTCATGTTTTCCTTTAGCAGCAAAAGGGGGGGGCTTTTGAAAAGTGGTTTCCCTACTGGGCCTCTCTGTTATGTGTCCCTCTCATATCATTTCACACTCCCCCACCACCACTTATAGATCAAGACCCCCTCTGCAAACCACTCATCCTGACACTCTATCCCACCAAAGGCCCTATCACTCGATGACTGAGCACTTGCTCACAACCCCCCGGCTATACGAGAAGAAATTGTAGACAGGGACTAAACCAAAGGGGGTTAAGGGGCATCACAACTCACGTTTTCATAATGTTTCAAAAGGAAAATCCTGAGTACAACAAGGCCCCGAGAACATGGTATAGGGCACAGAAAGCATATGGGTTGGCAGTTGATACATTAAATAGAAGTATGGGCCAGTGGAAGAGTGATATGGGTTGATCCTCTAGAAGCCCCCACAATATGAAATCCTAGACATAAATACCCTTAGAAATGAATTCGACTGGTTTGCTATAGGTATTCTGAGAGTAAATGAAAGTATGGTGACTAAGGAAGATTAATGGCTCAACATGGTGCTCCACTCAGATAGAGAACAAAGGAATGCCAGGAAAACCTCCACTATTACTCTAAAAAGGGAAAGTATATTCTATCACTGTCAAATTTATATAGTGGGGATGTCAAGCAGTTAACATGAAAGTGATAGGGACCATCTGAGAAACTATAGGGATGCACGATGACAGAGACGTGGCTTCACCAAAGGTTTTCATAGGAATGGAAAAAAGACCTATTCCTCCATCATCCTCCAATTTTCCTTTTATTTCTACAATTTCTATTTATTTTCAAGAGGGGATTAAATCTTGCTTGTTATCATTCTGAGCAGCATATCTTAGCATGCCTAGACATCTATTCTATGAGAGAGTTGGAGCTCAAGTGAAGATATTTTGTAAACTGTAATCCAAGATGCCCCTTTTCTTATAAATAGGGGGATGAAACACTTAGAAATGTTACAGAATTTTGCAATCGCAGGGTCTGAATTCTACGATGCCAATTTTGATTCTATTTACTTTCTCATGGGAAGACTGGACTGATATTATGTAGAATGTTATGGACATGTTAATTGGACCCTCTTAGTATTAATGAAATAATCCTGGTGATTCCAAGCATGATCAATATGTAGTATGATTTCCATTTTATAACTCATTTCATTTGTGTTTTCCCTTCTTTGAAATAGTGTAATGAAGCTACCAGTTTCTCTCTAATTCATCGGTTTATCTAGGCTTCTAAATAGAGAACAGTACCTTCATTACATTACACATTTACTTTTCTTATTCAATAACCTATAATACTTGTAGTAATTGCAGATTTATTATTGGATTAACCTACAATACCAATGCGAGCCCAGAATTATTCATGTTGTTTGGCAGAAATGATACCTATGTTATATTTGGTAGGAAACCTTAATTAGCACACCACTATTTCTACCATTTCACCTCCTTCCTCTTACATATTTCTACTAAAACATTGTTGTTGAGGATTCTGTTTGTTTACAACCTTACGCATCTATTTCCCTCCTTCCTCTCCTCCTCTTTGCCATCACTACTACTTTAGTATTAACTTGTATCATTGTTGTGTGTCAGCCACAAGAGAAAGACATTTCTCTTTGAGGTTTCCTCGATATAACCCCCCACATTTGGATCCATGTATTGGCTTAAGGATACCTCAATGAAGGCCTATTGAACCAAATGTCGTTTGCAATATTTTTATTACGTGACAATTGGAGTGCTGCAAAAACCCCTCAGAGATAATCTTCCATGTGCTCCTCTATTTATGATGTCCTTGGCACTGGTCTACAATCAACCCAAAGTTTGTCTCTTGGAGACTTTCTTGGAATCGTGAATCACTCATGTTGAAGGCTTCATCTAAAGCTACAACACTCACAATGGTGGATGATTATTTTTTTAGCATAGGAATTTCTCCAACAGAGTAAATTGTTACACAAAAAAGGAAACTAGTCATAAAATCTACAAATTACCAGTTGATACCAGGATGCTTATAGAAGGTTGGATTTGATGGAATATTGTAGAAGTAAAACCTACGAGGATCTATAATGCAAAGACTAATGTGAGTTTTATATTTTAGAATGTATTGATTAGGTTTGGATGTAATAGGATTTCGATGAGTGACCAAGGTACCCATTTTTAAACAAAAAAAATGTTGATTTCAATAAGGAATTTGAAATATACCATGAGAAAAGGGCACCTTATCATCACCAAGCTAATGAAATTATCGAAGCATCTAATAATATATTGGCTAATTCCTTGACTAAAATTTTCAATATAAATAGGGATGACTCAAATTTGAGGATACCGACACTACTCTGGGCATAAGAGGCTGAAAGGATTGACACCTTTTAGGATAGTGTATGGAGAAGAAGCAGTAATGTGTATTGAATTTGTTGTACCAAGGATTTGCATGGATTCATTTAGAAAAATGAATAAATATGGCACAATGGAACAAATTCTTTAATAGTCATTCTAGATAGAAGAAGATCGTGCATTTGCAGGTTTCCATCAGAATGTTCAGAAAGTGTTTGAGAAATCCTATCATCATAGGTGCATAGAAAAAGAAGCTTCAATGGGGAAAATTAGTCTTTCTACATAACAAAAAATTCTTGAATAATCTAGGGAAGTTATATATACATTGGATTTGACCATATGTGATCAAAAGTGTGATAGATGGGGGAGCAATGAAACTATAAAAAGTTAGTGGTGAACCTATAGAAGGATTTGGGAATGGAATTTGCCTAAAATTATATAGGGGAAGTCAATATTCTATGCACAACTAAGGAAGTGAAAAATAACTATTGATCTATGTATAAAAATAAATTGAAGAAATAAAATTGAAAGATTTTTTTTTTCATAGAAATAATGGTAATTTGTACTTTATTGCAAAAAATTAAAGACACTACGTGAAGGGAAATATTTCACACCGACGGATGTATCACATAGATATATCATGGATGTGTGAAATACATAGTGTTGGGGGAAATTGTAAATAAGTGGAAGAAAAATATTAAGCATTAAGTAAAAAAAAATGGAAAGAACTTGGAAAAAATTATTTTTTTCCCACATTCGCAAGGTAGTTTGTTGAATTAGATTTGAAAAGACACTTCATTAACTACCAAGGAATATTTTATAGTGTAAGAATCACATCATATTTCCATAATCTATTAGAAATTGTTGCCATAGGATGGACCATGCACTAAAGAAAGATACTCCACATAGGATTTATGACAAACGATCGTGACAAAATAGCACTAGGGATACCATGCACAAACCATGAATGCTATTACTACACTAAGGAGAATTTGATTATTTTCATTTTGCACTTAAAGATTTTGAGCTTATCTAAAGAAGAAGAAAATTTGAAAAGGATCTTGTGAGCAAGGTTTTGAGGAATTCTTGTTGTTGGTTGCAACACTTATATAAGGAGTAGTAGATCACTACAATGGTGAATGTTGCAGGAGCCCTAGTAGCACATTGAAGTTGCACAAAGAAACCCTCATTTGTTGCACAATCCCAACCATCATTATAGAAAGTTAGATGTAACAAAATAAATTGGGGCGGTAGAGGGCACTGGATCATCATAGCATGTGGCATTGGGGTTAGAACATAAATATATCCTGCCCAGGAAACTAACAGCTAGGTAGGATACTCTAACAAAATAACCCAAGTACACAATGAATTTTCCAGTTATCCTACATAGTGTTTTAACGTAGGGTAGCATGTTGGGCTATGTGGATAAATCAAGCATACAAATTATAAGATCATAAATAAAGATAAATTCCTTAAGCCGACAAGATATTTACAGTGCATGCCAACTATAGACCCAAACATTTTTGAGATCAAGTCACAGGAATGGGCATTGGGATTAGAGAGATATGGCATTTTGGGCCTATTAGTGATCTCTCATTTCGAGAAAAGCCTTGAAATCAATATTGAGACAATGTTAATGCTAGGTTGTGTATACAATAATTACCTATGGTTGGAACACACAGTTTAAAGTACCCCACCAGAGATAGCATGCACAGGAGGATTATCGATCATAGGAGAATACCCAAGGCACCTATTCACAGTTAAGGCACATAAAAATGCCTTGTGAGAATACATATAGGAAAAGTATGAGACATGAAGTGGAGGATACATATTTTTAGTTTCATACATCAATGATCAAGCCACTCACATTACAATGTAGGTTATACCATGTAAATTGCTCAAAAAGTGTTGGAAATACAAAGCAATAGTAGGTGCAATTGTGGAAGCAAAAAAGTGCAGGTAGGGTGTACAAATGAGTTGGGTGTCATACCTTCTTAACCAGTTTTTGATGGATTATTTTGAGGCACAAGATAATGGCGCATAATTATACTATGCATGTATTTTTATTTTGATTACATTCGTTAAATATGAAATTCCTGAAGATATCTAGTTCATGGAGGACACTCATACACCCATTATAGTTGGATGATTTCAACACTTATGGCCATGCACACTTTCCCACTACAAAATGAACATATATATCATCTTTTACTTTTATAGGGAAATGATTAGGATGGCTACAGAGAAGACACCACACATTCCACTCGTAGTTTTTACCAAGTATAAGAGGTTAAAACTCTTAAATAAAAATCCCCACCTTTTATACATTTAACATTAAAAGGATCCCCATTATGAATGGGATAAATTATGTTTCAGATTCGTTTCCAAAGATGTTAAGACATATATCAATGCATGGGATATTAGCTGGAAGGAATATGAAGAATGAGAAATTGAAGTGGAGAATTTGGAAAATAGCTAAAGTCAGGGTGAAAAACTGGGATAACAGTAGCTGGGAGAAACAATGTAGCCTCCTCCACAACAAGAAAAAGATAAAGGTTTGGAAAAGGATCATTCAGGGACCTAATACAAAGAGACGTAGTCAGAGGAAGCTAAATTCAGGGACCTAATATGAAGAGACGTAGTCAGAGGAAGCTAAATATATAGTGCACACAGGCATGAGAAAACACAAACCAAAGGCACAAAAGGGAAGAAGTGAATGGAAGCATGTGTAACCACTACCCAAGTTAGCTCTCTATCAAAATATGATATCAAAAATATTTTCAACCAGGTGGATGAGCATACAAAAGAGGCACTGGTAAAAATGAAAGAGGATGAACAATACATACTCGAACACCTTGAGAAGTTATGAAAATTGCTAGAAGAAACCATGTCAAAAATTGCACAACCAACCAAAATAGAGAAAGCAATGAAAATGGAAGTATATAGTGCACCTAGAACATTGGAACCATGACGCAATACATCTTCCATGTATGGATATCCCTACACACTCTAGATGTCACTACAAGATGTAGAGTTCCCAACTACAGAATTCCAATAACATACCTAAAGTTTGACAAACATAGATTTCATTTTGTCCCATTTCTCATGAGATATTTTACATCATTTGCATAATGGTATCACCATGGAGTTGCAGTCACATGCCACAACAACAATTATGGATTTGTATAGATCAATATAGTGCAAGAAGGATTGCAACATGAGAAGATGTAGTTAGAAGGAGGGAAGTAACATGTCTGAACTAGAGAAATGTGACTATGTGTCATAGT
The DNA here is from genome assembly GCA_000404065.3 of Pinus taeda. NCBI lineage: Eukaryota > Viridiplantae > Streptophyta > Pinopsida > Pinales > Pinaceae > Pinus > Pinus taeda. Next base: position 46,346 of record APFE030723952.1, read on the forward strand.
GGAACAAGTGAATAATGCAATAGTTGAAGAGTTAATGGAAGTGGATGCCCCACTATAAGGCCAAGTAACCAAGGTAAGAAAAGTCATTTTAGGACTGAAATTGAAGGTATACGAATTGAAAGTGCAACAAAATACATTTACCCCACTAGAAGAAAAGCAACATTGAGAAGATAAGGAGAGGGATATTTCCCATTTTTCATAGATGAAGGTTCTTGGGGACACATTTCACGATACCTATAAGGAAGGTTTGAATATTTAGACCAAGATGTTAGATAACTAGGAGTGGCATGCCATTTCTTAGAAAATTTAGATTACTGAAGAGAAGGAAACAAAAGTTGTCACCAGTTTTAGTGGCGTGCCAATGGCTAAGAAGAATAATTCCATAGAGGAGAAGATGCACATGTACAAGGGAATAAAATAGTTGAGGGTGACACAATAGAAATTAGTGAGAAAAGTTTAAGCTTTGCAGTATGAAGCATTGACGATTACCCACAACGTTTCAGAAGTACAATAGGAAGTGAAGACCATAGTGGAAAAAGGGGAGCAATGTATTTCCGATGCAATGGAAGTTGAAGTACCTACAAGATTAATTGTGTGCACCACTGAAATGTATTCCAACGTTGGGAGAATACACAATTTTGTTAAAGCATTAATGGAAAAGGTCAAGGAGAAAATCCGCTTCTTGTAGGTAAAATTAGTGGGTTGGGACAAGCTGTGGGTGAGTATTGGATATCTGTTGGGGCAAGTTTTGGGTATAACGAATTATAGATATTTTAAAGGATTATGGATAGTATTGGTGGATTTTCTCACAGAAGTGAAGAATATAGAATGACGCAAAGTACTAGCGTGCAAAATTACCACAAAAGCATTAACACATACAATTGTCACAGAAGGAAAGAACATGTAAAAATGATTAGTGTGCAAGATATTGAAGTTGAAGTCATCTTGTTAATCTTGAATGAGTGCTTTACACAAATTTTGATCGGATCAAGAAAATTAGTTTTAATCTTCTAGGCTATGGTAAATTCCCATGGTAATGAGGTTAGCTTGGATCCACAAAATCATCTATAAATATGTTGAAGTTGAGAGGATTTGGGTTGGTCACATTTGGGGTTAATCTTGGGTTGTTAATTTGTTTGGGTATTGATAGGGAAAGTTTTGTGCATGATTGATATTATAATGTTGTAATGTTGTTTTGAATAGGTCATTGAAGGGGGAAAAGTGATAATGTTGTAATGATTCAAATAACACCTTTTCAATATTAATAGAAGATGGTTGAGGGTAAGCTCGTCCCAATTCACGTGTTTTATATAATTGTTGAATGGTACATTAAGTTATGTTGCAATATAGTTCAAATTATTTTATAGTGCACTGAATGTTTGAAAATGAAGCACCCCTTTATAACTTGGTAATGTTAGATATATGATATGTATGTTATGGATTTTTGTGATTGGATTTAGCCTATGATTATGAACTGAATATTGTAGAATATTGAAGAGGATAGTTTTCACATAGATTTAAATTCCATTCACTAGTGTTGAATCCTAGTTCCTATAATCCCCATAGTTTCCTCTAGTGAGCCTTCATCTTTTTTGTAGCTGATGTCAAAAGGGCTGGTATCTAGTGGGGCTTTTCTAGATATATTTTGTGTGCTAACCTAGGCTAGACCATTGCTGGTGCCAACAATAATATAAGGTATCTTTTGCTAGATCTCCACTACTTATGTTATTTGTCTCTCTTTATACGTGGTGTATATTATTGTATAATATTGTGTGGTGTACATAACTTTTGGTAACTAATGCATACAATTCACTATATTACAACAAGAGAGTATTGATGAATTACCTATTCTAGTCCTTTTGCAAATAATATATTAAACATATTACAACTATGCTTTGAATGGTGCTTAGCCATATTTGTTTCTTATCACAAATTTTTAAACCAATTCTCCTTATATGTTAATAATTATATGGTTTCAGAATTTAAAATATATGTTATAAATAATGAGTTTCTTATCCTTTCAAATTTATTTATTCCCTCCAAATAATTAGTAGCACTTACAAAATTTTGTGGTCCTATTTTATAATTGATTTGACTACATGAATTATTTATTTTATATTATTGTTAAATACAAACATATAATTTCCATGTAAAACATGTACATGAATGAATATGATTTTGGAAACATTAAAAGGAATAACCTATTTATATCAATCACTATCACCATAACAACGTAGGGTTCCTAAATAGCTATATCTTCTTATTATTTAATGCATGACCATGAAAAAGGGTTATTTATGAAGAACGGAACAATTTAGATTTATTGTTGTTCGTGAAACACATATTTCTTACCCTAGTGATAAGTTGTTAATAACCATATCTTTCATAGACTAGAAACTAAAAAATATGACTTACATTTGTACTACCTTTATATGTCCTAATAGTGCAAAAGAAAAGGATCATCGAGTAACTATATTTTGGATTTTCAATGGAATTATTATATATGCATTACATAAGTAATAGTACTTTAATAAATTGATAGGCTACATGTATATTATTTGCAAAAAAATATCATGCTTCTAGGAAATGTTAGCTATAATGTTTGAACATACTAGATGCATTGTATTTAATAAGATCATCAATTTAAAGTTCAATATTTTTCATCATTTTGAAAGTGAAACATTTTTCATGATCATTATCCATTCATGAATAACCCCCACAACACATGAACTCTCTAATCATGAAATCATAGTACATGCATTATCCCTGTTACACTATAACTATAGTTCATTAGCTTCCATAGAACTACCATGTCCACCCCACCACTGAAAACCACCACTTTGATTAGATACTTTTAGGATTTGTTCAATATACCTTTTAACCCTATTGTCATGTCAAATTTGGAGGAGGTTGTTAAAAGTACACAACTTGATTGGAAAGCATAAAATCATGCTTGAACAAATGACCTATTCAATTCACACATTGTCCTCAATTCCAAATGTTTATAGTAACACTAGCTCTTCACATGTTGGAGAAGAAGAAAATAATATAGATGTTGGTATGGATGGTTTCTTGAACACTACCCATGCCAAAGAGGAATTGTTATTACATGCATTATAGAAATATCAGCTAGGGGTTGTTGCTCATATCACTAATATGTACTTCAAAATCCTAAAATGTGCTTCCACCACCCTTTCTTTAATCATAGGTGTTATCAGCTAAAAATTTATGAAAAAGCTACACAAATGATGCGAACAATATTATCAACACATCACAAAGTTTAGCCATGTGAATTGACAAACAACCCAAAATAAGTTGGAAACAATTTACAAACTGGGTTTCATTTACCCACACAAACTAGTTGAGTGCATTTTATGCAATTTTAAAATTTGTTTCTTTAATAATCGTATGGATTATTAAGATACGAAGTCTCATCAAATTTGGATGCAATAAATGATGACATTCCATCAAAAATCAACTCACAAATTTGCACTAGGTTGGTTCAGACCCCTAGATCATTGATCAATCCTTTGGTAGACAAAGGGCATCATCATTCATGAAAAAATATTACCAGAATGATCTCTATGCACACTATTAATTAGCTCTAATTATGAATGAGTTTGGCCTATAAAATGGTAGCCATGAACAAGAATTTGCTAATCCACGGAAAGAAAAATGTTATGCTTCCCAAGTTTCTATAGAGCATGTAATATTTTGAGACCTCTACTGGCTTATATTTCTTTGTAGGTAAGCTTAATTTTAACCATCATTGACATATTTTCTTATCAATTTTATATGTCACTCTTAGGGTTGCAAAATAGCTTAGCTTTAAATCACATTAGTTGAGGGCTAAGTGGCTGCTCTATTATCCTTGGAAAGCTTTAAATTTAGGCCCCATTGCTCCCTCAACAAACTAGTATTGCATCACGTTTTTACAATCACAATGGAGCAACGTAACTCTTCCCATAACATGTTAACTTCAACAAAGGGGAAGAAAACGGTCTCATTGTATAGGCTTCTCTCTTAAATATGGGACAATTAATATGGAAACCTAATTCCAAGATAAGTTAGGATAATGGCTTCAATCATTAATGCATTGCTAGGTTATCTTGTCCCAATTCAATTTGATCATCTTGGGAAACCCTTAGTGTCGAGATGTCCATATTTATCCTTCGAGATCTATTGCAACTTAAATAATGGGAATATTCGTTGGCCCTTTTCTAAAGTCAACTTGTTGTGGGAAAATTTGCATTTTTGTTGGAACTATCAAAGAGCGATGTAATACCATTTCCTTAAGGACAAAGAGTGATGAGGATTAAAAGTGAAGATTTCCATGGATGTGGGAGTGGCATCTCAACCCTCAATAATGTGAGCTAAAACTAGATTCTTCTCCAACACAAAGGGTGACAATAACAACCTAACCACCTTCTTGGTCGTGAAAAAGGAAAAATCTAAGGATCAATGAAAATGCCTTCCCTTGGGAGCTTAAGGTACACCCACTTGTTCTACTTCATCTTCCTTAGCATATCTCATTCACTAGAATCATAAGAAAATTTTCCTTCCCATTACTCTTTTATCTATTCTCTTGTTTTATTTCACACACACATATATAGACCTAGTTTAATTCTTTATACAAACCTTTCTCATGTGAACCTAATCTAATAATCTGTTGTTTATTGTAGCAATGCAACCTTACTTGACAACAAATTTCATTTTTTCCAACGTATTAACAAAATAACCAAGATTAAAATATATCCAATCAAAGACAACAATATTACTATAAAACATGAATGTAATGTACCACTATAAAGGTAAAAAACCATGAACTCCATTGTTTTAATGAATCATGCCACACAATGAACAATGAAAAGCAAAATCATACATAATTAATCTCAATCTCCAACTTTTTTACCACTAATTATGAGTTACTAGTAAGAAATTAGAGGAACATACATGGTGCACACAAAACTAATCATGTATCACATTCAAAGCGAAATGACAAGCCACATAAATATTGCTCATGAGATCCAACATATTCCAAACAAGGAGAATATTGTTGAGAAAATATCTTAACAAAACTCCAACAGCCAACAACCCAATCCTACATATAAGACTTATTCCATGTTCCCCCTTTAATGCTTACATGACATCGTTAAAAAGATTAATAAAAATATGACAAATTGTAATTCACATGTCACATATGTTTGATTGGTCCTCCTTGACACTTATTCCCACTCTCAAGTCTTCTAGGAAATGATATTTTCACCACCACAATCTTTGAGCTTCCCATTCAACTCATTTAAGAGATAACCACATCTAATCATCTTTGATGAAGTTTGTATAATTGATGCTTCTTGATTTACCTAAGCACAATCTCAATATTGGGCTATATCCACTAGTAAATTGTGAAGTTGACCTTTCTACACACATGGATATCATAAGATAACCTGTAATTGATCCTCTTGACACCTGAAGCACAACAAGACCCATCAACGTATAATAGATTCACATAATGAAATTAGCCATACATTCTCTTAGCACAAAAAAGAACGTCAAGAACCACTATTTTTTTTGCTAATCTATTCATTAATAATTTCTTTGTTATAAACTAAGTAATGATAATTTTTCACACCACTATATTTAAAACCCACGCCACTCAATAATTTTACATTTTATAAAGATAAATCTCCAATACATGGGAACTCACTCATTGTTTTCTCAATAATGTCCGATGCAATAACCTCTAAAGATCTACTACATGGCTCTCCTCCTTTCCGTCATCACTGCTCTTCTGCGAGTAATCTTCATGGGTGAAACATCGAGTAGCAAACCTTAACTTCTTGGCACCTTCTCTTATCATATTTCCCTCCTTAAATCTGGAAACTGAACAAGGGGGAAATGGAATGACTACACTATCATTCTCTGCAATCTCATTCTCCATCCCACCTGGCCCTACTCTAGCCTTATTACTTTTCTTTGAAATCATATGGGCAACAAAGTTCTCCGTTGTCACTCCCAAAGATTGATACATTTCATGACTGATGTCTTTGCAAAAAAACTAGTACTTCATGGCTCTCACACCATGTAAAAAATCTGAAGAAACATAGTGAACATAAAACTATTCATATATTACATTCAAAGCTAAATTACCAGCCACATAAATATTTCTCATAAAATCTAACATATTTAAAAAGAAAAACATTGTTATCTCAACAAAACTCCAACAACCCAATCCTACCTAATACTAATATAAACATTATTCTAAATTTACTCAAATATAAGATTTAGCATTTACAAAGTCATTTTCATAACCGTTGACATTATCCTCGTGTTCGATATGCATACCAATGTGAGGCGCCTGGGCTTTTCAGCAACACAATTCGAAATAATTTAATATCCTATTGTATTTATTTATATATTCAATGCACATCTACATTAGTTTGGTAGATGGTGCACGTGCTACGACTGTAAATAACTTCTCATAAATTAAGTTGAGAAGGATAGTTAATTGGTTAAATATGTTATCACTATTGTTGGATCAATGGGGAACAACTTGCGACAGTGGTCCAGCTATGAAGTCTCTTTCGATCAACCACACGCTCTTGTTCACATTTAAAATTATTATTCGAACGTAGGCCATTGAAATGTTGACTGGTAATATTGCGTTTTCAAGACTAATTGACCAACTTAGAACAAATAATCTCAATATCTACACAATAAATATGAAAATGATATATTTATATAAATATTGTAAACTATATGATATAATATATGTTTAGTTTATATGCAAAACATTATTCAATCACAATTTCTAGCATAAAGTCAATAATAATTTGCCTTTATCAGATCGAAATGAATCAAATAAGGCAAACATTATTCTTAGTTATTAATAAATTATAGAAAGTAATCAATTCACATAAACTAGGTTAGTTGGTTGGTTAGTAGACACGCTATATTAAATGATATTAAACCCTAAACCCTAAATCATAAGGAGGGCCTTTATTATTACGGGTCAACCCACATCTTTGACTATGAGATGAAGAAGAAGTTTGAATTCGTTTTTATTGGTCATTTTTTCCTTTAGTGTTATGAGTCACTGTGTTCCCAACATGGTTAGAGGTATGATTGGATATATGTAAAACAGAGTAACATGAAAATTAATAAGAAAATATTATTTTTTATGTTAATTTTATTAAAAATAATATAAAATTATTTTCTAGCGGTGTATATAAAAAAATTGAACCGCTTCTATGATTAGGAGTAACAATAAGAGTTTCCTACTCATTTACAAAATTACGATACACGAAAGTGAAATAATTAATAAGAATAGAATGTTTTCTTTCTTTAATGAACTACATCTTATTTTCCATATTTTTAAGGTTAGTTCACCTTTATTTTCATGTTCATATTTTTAAGGTGACTTTATATTTATTTTCATGGTCATATAAGATATAATAGTGTATTCTAATTGGGGATGGTAAATTTAAGTAAAATTTTATATTGAAAAATTAGAAAAAAATAATATGTGAATGTCACGATTATGGGTATATTGGTGCTACTATTTTTCTTTTTTCAAATATATCTATATTTTTAATATCTTTTTTTTAATACCGAAGAATAGGTAACTAGGATGGACTCTATAAACTCTGGTAGTGAAAAAAATGAATATTGATACCAATTTATTTGGAGTGATGGTAATCCAATTCGGGGAGAATTATGAGTCATCAATAGAAGCCATGATAACACACTCTTTCAAGGATGAGGTGACAAGAACCTCACTAGATCTAACTGCAATGACGATAGGGGGTGTAGGGAACGAATATCTTGATGCAACACTTACAAGAGTTGATTTGTTAATGAATCTTTTAGTCATTGAATGCTTGACAAATATGTACATAGTTGGGGTCTTAGAAAAATAAGCTATGAATTAAACTTGATCAAGTTAGGGGATAATTTCCAGTGCATGACATATCATTCTTTTATAGGAAAACTAATGGGTCTTTGGCCATCCGAGAAAGCTCTTTTCATTTGGATAATCTTCAGATGGGAAATGAAGAGTCAAATGGAACTAACATTGGGCTTGAAGGGTTTCTTCATAGAGACATTTCATTATATGATGTATAGGGAAAACATCGTTGAAGAAGACCCCTGTTTGCTTAACTCTATAGGTCTATATCTAAGGTGTTAAATAGAGAGCGTTTCCCCATAGAATGAAATGTTGACCTCAACTTTGGTATAGATAAGGATTTACACACTTCCTTAAGAACTTTAGGATCAACATAGACTTGAAGGAATTCACAATGTTGTTGGATGCTTTGTTAACATCCCAAATATTACAAGATTTTTCAAGTATACATCAAACACTAGGATCTATGTTTACATGGAAACCACAACATCTCTGCCAAAATCCATTACCATATCATACCAAGATGAGGTTTAGATAATAACCCTAGATTATGAAAATATCCCATCTTCTTGCAAAATATGTCATGAGCATGATACTGTTTTCCAAGATTATATTTCAATCAATCCAAAAATCCTAGATAATCCCAAAGAAACTCAATATTGAGATAGGTTCAAATAAGCTCAAAATGGAAGGAATATCATTTGGAAGAACAATCAAGGGCTAGGATAGAGAGGAAAGATGCTTAAGAATCACTTTATAGTCCTTTTCTAAGATAGGGTGGAAACATTCCATGAAAAACCTCTTAGTTTAAATAATTTCAAATCCCTAAAAAAAATTAGGAGGGAGATGAAACAAGAAGAGACATAAAATGATCCAGAGGAGGGAAACTTAAACTCAAAATGGGAGTTCGAAATAGTTCCAAAAGCCAATTCTACATCGAACAACACAACATTGGAAGAAGAAAAGGAAATACAAATATAGTAAAAAGAAATTGGAAATTGAAGCTCTAGTTGAGAACCATGGAGAGGCCCATATCTAATGAATTGTAGGAGCTTATCTACTTTTCCTCCAGAAATAAATAGCTAAAGGAAAAAAGAAAATTCCTTATATAGGTGGCCTCTTTGAATCCACTAGAAGCCTTGGTGTTCAGATGAACCCTTCTAAACCAACTAGGAAGGGAGGACAAGAAGAATTAATATGGGGCATAGATTAACCAAACATAAAATGGAAGGAATTAGAACTCTTCTCATTGAATCAATACAAATTTTAGGTCTTCCAGAAATGTATTGTGCCTCCTCCATCCAATAAATAGACTATCAATATCATAAAATTGAATATAAGAAACCTTATTTCCCCCTTGAAACAAAGGGTACTAAATAATCATATGACATAGGAAAATTAAATGGATATTCTTATTCAAGAAACTATATTTGTTTCTTCTACAATGATTATGATATAAACAAATGTTCAGAGAGAATTTGAGCTCATAGTGGTAGAAGCAGATGGATGGGTTGAAGAGTTGGCCATAACTTGGAATCCTCATCAAACACATGTTACTACCATCTCCTCCTCTTAATATAAGCTAACAATAAGGTATGAAATAATATATTATTATGATAAAATCTATATAACCATTTTTATGGCCCCTCAATTCCATCGATGAAGTGAATATTCTTAATTAAGCTCTATCCCATAGGTCATATTTTCAAGAACCATCAATGTATAGTTATAATGGATTTCAATATGATTTCCTTGTTGTAGGGAAAACATTGGGGAATTCACAAACTAAAAGTGGACACACAAATATTTAAATATAATATTAACCAGTTATGCATGATAGACATCTTAATTAAAAATTGTCGATTCACATGGAACAATAAAGTAGGCAAAATCCATTAGATTTTTTTTTAGGTTAGCTCATTTTCTAGTTTTATAATCCTTGTTTCAATCTCAAGACATAGAAATTTAAATCCTTCCTTTTTTAGGATGGGAATATTGGCCCATCATGTTAACTTGGGTAGATCGATATTAGCAATGATATTGCTACTTTAAATTTGAGCAATCTTAGCTAGAACACCTAGACTTCATTTAAATGTAACACCCCTTATGTTAACCCATATTTGTTTAATAACTACATTTATAAAATAAATTTGATATTTTCTAGAACTAATGAATTGGATATAATGATCCACAATCTGAGGAAGGGATGTGATTTTTTTAGCTAGTGTAGTAGACCTCCCACCATAAAATTTTTGGCAAAATATTCCCATGTTCCCTAATCTTGTGATGTGAACGGTGGGGGAAATGAATAATCTTCTGTAGGGGAACCAGAAAGAGCTTGGATGCAAAATAAATAATGGGAATAAAAATAGAGGATGAAAAATGATAGAATTCTAGACACACAACACATGAGAATACTAGAAAGAAAGAAAAAAAAATGTGGAGAATAAGAGCAAAGTTGGTGTGCACTAGACAAGGCCTTCTAAGGCTGATGAAATGTAAATTCCTAGTATTTAGGAATTGAAGCTACTTTATTATGTGTATTTGGGCTTGAAAGATCAGTGTGAGGATCAGAGGAGGAATTGGGTGTGGAGTGCTTGCTCAAAAGGCCTGGTAAACAACTTAGTTTTTGTTGAGGAAGTTGATAAACCACTTAGTCGCTTGACATGTAAGTTGATAAACCACTCAAACTCTTATTATAAGGATGATAAATGAATAGGAACAATGTTAAGCCAGTCGAGTTGTTTCTCAGAATTGTTGATAAAACATTGAGTGCTTGTTGGCGAAGCTAATAAACCACCCAAACAATGTGCTATAATTTTTTGAACTGCTTGCCTTGTAAACAGAATTGGTAAACCACCTATAAATAAAACTCATACTCTTAGAAAGTTGAACAATACCCTCACGAAACTTAGTTGGAATCCCTAAGAAAGGAGTCCCTCAAATCATGGATCTGACTTGGGGGTGGAAAACTGCAAGAAATATTGTGGTGCAAATGGCCTACGGTTGGCTAAAGAGTTAAATTCCAAACATAAGTTTCCATCGATATTTAACCATTCGAATGAGTGCCATGACTTGTGTAAATTTGAATATGAATGCCTAACATGATTGATATGTTGTAAATGGTCATAGAAACTTACTGCATTTCCTTAAGGGGAAATCTATTATGTATGCTCTTTTCACTAACTTGGTATACTAGCTTTATGTGGTGAAAAATAATGTTTCATAATTATAAATGTAATGGTGATTGGTTACATGAAGGAATGAAATTAACTAGTAATTCCGGTACTCTGATGGATGCCATTACACTATATCATTTAATAATGTAATGTAATGTTTTTGTGAAGGGAATGAGTTAAGAATGATGTGTGTTGTGTATGATAATCATATATGTATAACTGATTAGTGTTTCATTGTGATCATGGTCTTCTATGGGCTATTTTCAGAGCCAAAGAGAGCTTGATAGAGTCATAATAATCCATGGAGTCTGTACATTTGTGTATTGCAAGATATAGGTTTATATTATGGATGAATAAACTTGTGAACTAGTTTATATAGAATATTTTTTGGTTTCAACGGAGATTTGGTGGACACGAGACAAAGATATTCCTTTTATTCAATGTGAAAGTACATATTGCATCATGCCTCCCTCACCAAGAAATATAACTGGGAACACTTTGGGAATTCATGCTATATATAGAGAGCATAGAAAGAGATTTCCCCTTTAAAAGAGAGCAAATACTCCCTTCACACTGTGCCTCCATTAATAATTGGTATATAATGGAATAGTCATTATTTATGGAGGGCATGGGAGATGACTATTCCCATGACTTGACATGAATATAGACGTTGGCTAGATGTTGATGGACACATCCAACAATATATCACAAGGGCCCCGCTTTGGGTAGAGATTAATTATAAATTTTGGCAAGAGAATTTGAGATTTGGGAGTTTACACATAGTGGGAGGATTCCACGATACCAAATATCCATTGATTTGGAGATCATGAATGTGAATCTTAAGTCCTAGATGGGTATTGCAAGGTAAAACATGGTGTGAGGTCAGATTTCATATAATGTATTTTGGGAGGACCATATGTGTGACCCAATCTTGATCTGTTAAAAGCTTGAGGGTGATCCCAATGATTGAGAGTTGAAAATATTATTAGAAATAAAATTCTTGTGCAACTCAGACTTCCCCTTTTACCATATATAATGTGAAATCACAGTTTTATAGAAGGGACTTGACTTGGTGGATCCCACAACCCAATTTGTGGTAGTAGGCGTTATGCACGATGGGTAATTCTATGTGGACACCATGTAGATGGTGACATGGAATATTTTTGATGTGGCACCAATGTGTTATGACACATGGCGGGTAGAATTGACCTTGTTGGGTGGCTAAAGATTCCATTTTTGGATGACATGTGACAATATCAAACGATGCCATGTGGCAAGGTGACATCACTCTTTTGTTAGCATGAAATCTATAGGACATAAAGGAGAGAGGTAACATGGCACTGGATGACATGGTTGTGTGGCACCAGTTGTGATCCCATGTCGAAGGTGATAGAGGGGGTGATGTGAAGTTTGGAATTGATAGATAGAGAAGTTTCTATATGCACCTTCTATTTAGTGGTCCTCTCTTTGGAAGCACTGTAGGATATGGATGTGGATGTTTAGAGAGTTTTAGATGGTAAATTATCAAGAAGAGTATGATAAAAATATACATCTTGTCACATTGGGTTAGGAAGGTATTCACCTCTCACATTGGTGCAATGGTGGTGGTATGAGTGATGTGGTAGTGCCATATGGTGAGGCATGCTAGTGTGGTAGGGATTAATGAAAAAATATTCAATTGGGAATACATTTCAATCTTGGAGTTTGATTAAGAAAAAAAATGTATCGTTGAAAATATTTCAATGAGAAAAACATAATGGCGAATTTAGTTTTGAGTTTTGAGGCTAGGAAAAGAGGGATTTTGTGACCCCAAATTTATAATATACCTTGGATATTGGGCTAGTTTCAACGTAACACCTTACATAGCTTGAGAATAACTCAATGGGGAGGGAGGATGTGTCACAAAGTGGATGTGGGAAAAGATCTAGATCTGTTGAAAGCTTGAGGGAAATCTATGAGTCCAGGAGTATTGAACATTGTTACAACACAAATTCTTGTGCAACTTAGATTTCCCCTCAAACTAGATATAATGTGAAATTGTAGTTTTACACGAAGTACTCAGCATGGTGGGACCCACAATTATTGTTGAGGTGCTAGGTGGCATTTAGGTGTTGATGGTGCTGGACCCGACAACATTCAAGGGTCTCTTTGATAGATGGTCCCAATTAGACCTCACACTATTAGGGATAGGAGCCCCATCTGGAATATGGCCCGGTTTTGATTTTCTTAAATATTTTCCTTGGCTCTAACTGTCAGCAAGAGAGAGGAGTGAAAATGTGCCTTCAAAAAGGAAATGAGTGTGTTTGGTCAGTGTTCGATTGTAGGTTTGTCAAGGTTCTTCTATTGTGTAGGGAAGAGAAAGTAAGCCTCTAAGAGAGAGGTGATAGTACCACTATGGTAGAAGCATAGAAAAACAAGAGTTATTCGACTAACATCCATCGTAATAGTCCAAAAAGATGTGATGACCATTGCAACCATTGAAAAACATTCTCAATATGATAAGCACTAAAATAACATAAATAGTTGAACTACATTAGTATAGGTGAAAGAAAATATGAATCATAAACATTCAGAGAACAAGCTTACAAGCACTCATAATCCATCAATGAAGAATGTGTTGGCCATCATGATTCATGTACTAAGTAAACATCCCAAGACACATGTATATATCGAACACCACTAGCTCCAATAGTGGAGTGTTGGAGCCACCACATGCTCCTTAGAAGAACTAGCTTATCTTTCTAGTGCCTTATAGGAGGTGCCAAGGTAAAAAGTCATTTTCTCACACAATGAGGATGTATATATAACCAATGGAGTGATGATTCACCTATCTTGTGACTCTTTTTACCATCATGACTGTTTTACTTCCTAAACATTTTGAATTGACATTACTCTTCATATTTTGTATGTCCTTTCGACTACCACTTTATAATACATTTTGAATAAATATATAATCCACAATAATGATGTGACATATGATGACCCATGACATGACATGGTGTGACACTGCTGACATGGATTGCATGATGACATGGCAATTTCAAGCCATTATTATTGCTCGTTGTTATATGTATTCTTAAGTATGCTCTTCTATCCACATCCATATGGCTTAGAGGTAAGGATTATTCAATGATATGAAGTCTTGAGTTGTGGTCGAAAAAAGTTGTCCCTTTACTTTCTCATTTTTTGTCAATTTGCATAATTAGCTACAAAGATGTCTTCTAGCATGTTTTCCTTTTTCATCTCCTTATTCATCATCCTATCATCATATCATAGAGTACTTACATTTACAATTCACTCATGACAAGATGACACTGTTCTGATAAACCCCTAGTATAGGATGTTTAACGTTGATCCATTGACTGAGTCAGAACAAGCTTGCAGCCTGATGCAGAGGCTGAGTGACTGCACAATTATGTAGTTGTGGAAGTCAAGGGTGAAGCTTGACCCTTGATACTACGTAATTCATAGTTCGGTCTGGAATGAGGAATACAATTACACATTTTGGAAGCTCTGTGAGAAGGATTGAAGGGATCAGCATTGATTCAGGTTACTGTGCAGATTTGGAAGGAAGAGAGGGCTTAGTGATTCCTCAATTTTGTAGCTCGATAGCTCAAGGTCTAGGCTTGAGCTCAAAGACTGTGTAATGTGTAGTTGAGGCTAGCCTAGAGGGTTGAATTGCATAATTTTATAGGTCAATTTTAGAGCTTGGGAATTAATACTGCAGAGTGCGTAGTCCTTAGAGGCATGGAATCCACATTATGTAGTGTTAAGAGGTAGTTTGTAGCTTGAGGGCTAGGACTGCGCAATGTGCAGTTCAGGAATGCTAGACAAGGCTAAGTGGCTTGAAATTTTCTGAAATTTTACTAAGTGTGGTATCAGTGAAGCTAATGTGGACAATGATAATACTTGAGTGTGATCACACACTTATAATACTTGACGATAAAACTTAGATCATCCAGAACACATAAATACATACTTCGCTCAGTGAGACAACCTTTATGACAACTTTCGATAAGTGCAAACTAAAGATACACTTTGAGAGAACCTTATTGATATTTATACAATAGTGGTTACAAATTTGGGAATGAGTGCGACAGATGCTTACATGGTAAGATCAACTCATTCACACAAACATAACCCCTTGAAACCACCAAGAAAGGCTTATATACATTGTGTGATACTTAATGTGTGAAAAGATGAAATTTTGTTTTTCTTGCAACAGGGACCAAAACACTTTGATAAAATACATACAATGGATTTCAATCCTTGCGATGAAAATATGCAAGATGAAGGTAGAGTTCGAAATTTTGTACATGCCAATATTTTGGAGTGTTGTAGCAGTGGCAACACTTAGCGACACATTGGGAGAATTATAACTTATCTCTCTTGGTTTACTCTTCTGTGTAGTGTCTTAGTTCTTAAGGGAGTATTAATACATTGCACAGATGAATTCGGCCTCCATCTAACCCCACGAATAAACATCACCCCTTTGTACCTTCTCGATTGATCACAATCATATGATTCAACAATATCACAATATTTTGCATTGGAATGGGTAGTGTAGTTGTTAGGCCCCTATACTACTAGTGTAACCCTTATTGTTATTAGTACAACCCACTTATTATATTGATGTACCCACATAGTTCCCATATTGTTACTATTGTACCCCATATAAGC